>JARQOC010000005.1:484142565-484177076 GCA_033576535.1 Allobates femoralis | reverse complement strand
ATGAAGAAGGTATAAAGACCCTAACTAGCAATGTATCTCTTAATTTACTGGGTGCAACACTTATGATAGAGTCACAGTTTCCTCTGTTAGAAATCTAGCAGATCACAGTTGTTGAGCTGTGTATAACCCAACATACCAAACTGCTTTCTAAGTACAATGTATAGTCACAGAGAGCTGCTAATCAGTCATGGGGGCATGCTTGAACTAGGATGCATGAGGGCAGCTGTCCTCTCATGATAATCTCCTGCTGATAAAACACTGATATACATGATCACTATCATGGACCTTTCCTGGTATATATAAGGCCCCATCCTGGTATATATTGTCCTCATAATGGGCCAATACTGGTATATATGATCCCCATCCTGGTATATATGGCCCTTATCCTGGGCTGATCCCTGTATAAATGATCTCCACACTGGTATATATATGGCCCCATCCTGGTATATATGATTCTCATCATGGGCACATCCTGGTATAAATGCTGACCATCAGGCCGCACACATTAAAAAAACGATTCTACTCATCTTTCCTCCACTTTTTCAGTGAGCAGTATCCTCTTCTGATGCCGGCAATTGACTTCAGTGTGTAAGCGATGCACACCCACTTTCACCAATGTCAGGTTCAGTTGCTGGAATATTTGCTGCTCCCAAAATCCTTGATTATGGATGTGGGGAGCTATGAGTATTCATTCCCTTTACTAGTGGGGACACATGATTGCCTAGAAGATGGAGTAAAACGACTGCTGAGGTATCACATGTGCTGCTTTTAAAGAGAATGAATACTCACTGCTCCCCACAACCATAATTCCTCCCATTTCTCGGCACAGGGATCAGAGCAGAAAGGTTGGCATGATTATGAATATGGAAAGCAGTAAATATTCATTTTTTTTAATAGCGGGCACATGTGTTCTCCATAGTGCCGGCTCCCCTGCCTCCCGTGACCCAGCACCTGCTACTGTGATCCCATACCATTGCTGCCCCCCCAGACACAGCCATGTACATTTGGATTATAAATTGCACCCCCACTTTCCTCCAAAATTGATGGGTGGGAGGTTTGTGCATCTTATTGTCCAAAAAATATGATCATTCAATTTTGAGATCTGTGCTTTCATTGGAAACCTTTACTGTTTAACTTCAGTTGATAAATTCGTTGGTCGGGTCGCTGGAACATCACTATGTGTAACACGGCCTTAAGTGTCAATGTATAGAAAAACTCACATTTCAACAAAGACCTGTAAGTAACAGTGAGGTCTCACGCCATGTAAAATCCGCAGACCGGAAGTAAAACCTATCTTTACCAATGCCACAAATAGTTGTAGATTCACATCTGTTTATTAGCTTCACTATTTCACTTTTTTAAACAAATTTTCTCTTTGATGATACATATTCATATCCACTCTGGAGGTTAAAACGAGATATGCCAAAAAGACTATAAAGTGTTAATTAAGCATACCAAACTTGTCCATTTGGTAGGGATGTAACCATTGGGGGCCAATCTGAGAATGGGGCATTTCACTCATGATTGAAATAAATGTGTTTTTCTTTGGATATTTTACTGACTTTCTGTGATCCTGTATTATCCCTGGGAGTCCATCGTCTCTCAAATGTTTAGATTTAAAACGTGAGGGAATGTGCTCACTGTCTGGAGGAAGCTGCGTGTTGGACACAGCGCCTACAGACCCGCAAGAACCCACGGGTGCATGCAGGGAGACCACAGCTGCCCTGTACTCATGATCTGCGGTGGGTGCAGGGAGGCTTTTTCCTGCATGCAACTTATAGTGATGGCTTTCGACTCCACAGCATGAAATTAACATGCTGCAGAGATACGGACTTCCAGGAAACCGCAGCTGAAATAACGCTGCTGTCAGGTGAAGCATCGTGAGCATGGAATTTCTACAAATCCCATACACTACTTCTGTGTGGATCTCTAAACTCTGTCCCCTTTCATGCATTATTCAGTTGAACAGGTTGACGCATGAAAAACATATAAGATAGTTGATAAGTGCATGATTCTTGGGTTGTGCATTTTGGGACCCCCATTGTTCATGAGTAAGGGCTTCAATTTTCCACCAACTGAAAGGAGCAGTTTGTGACCTCTGCACTATTCAATGCCTATGGAACCGGTGTCCACACAAGTACCGTATATACTCGTGTATAAGCCGACCCGTGTATAAGCCGACCCCCCTACTTTTGCCCCCAAAACCTGGGAAAACCTATTGACTCGTGTATAAGCCAAGGGTGGACCCCAGCACAGGTATACAGCCCCCAGCAGTGTGGTATACAGCAGCCTCCCCAGTGGTATATACAGGCCCCAGCAGTGTTACAGCAGCAGCCCCAGTGGTATATACAGCAGCAGTCCCAGTGGTATATACAGCAGCAGCCCCAGAGGTATATATAGAAGCAGCCCCAGAGGTATACAGGTCGCCCGCCCGCCACCCCCATCAGTATACAGGCGCCCCCCCCAATCAGTATCCAGGGCCCCCCCTTGCTGCCGCAAACCTGTAAAGTAAGATCATTATACTTATCCCTGTGGCCGCCGCCGCTGCTCTGCACCGCGCTCCTCCGGGTCTTCATGCCTCTTTTGGCTTCTTCCGGCTTCCTCCTCTGGCGCACAGACAATGACGTCATTGCCTGCGCCCACCGGAGGAGGAAGCCGGAAGAAGCCGGATGAAGCCGAAGGAGCGCGGTGCAGAGCAGTGGCGGCGGCCAAAGGGATAAGTATAATGATCTTACTTTACAGGTTTGCGGCAGCTAGGGGGGGCCCTGGATACTGATGGGGGGGGGGGGCGCCTGTATACTGATGGGGGTGGCGGGCGGGCGGCCTGTGTACTCGCCATATGACTGGCGTATAAGCCGAGGGGGAGACTTTTCAGCCCAATTTTTGGGCTGAAAAACTAGGCTTATACGCGTGTATATACGGTACATAACCACTCACAAAGACCCTTTGAAGTATGGCAATGGAAGCAGGGCTGTTGAGTCGAAGTAGGAGTCCATGGAGTTGGAGTCAGAGCCCATTTTGGTGGAGTCGGAATCAATATAAAATGGTCTGACTCCAACTCCTAAAACATATAATAAATTGGGAACAGTAGTTCAATGCAATTTATGCTGGATGTAATTATTATTATTTTGCTCTATCTAAATATCTTGACTATTGTAACATAATAATGATTAAAAGCCTGATGTTTTATAATTAAAACATGACACATGTATGAGGGAGTAAGAGTCGTAGTCGGATTCAGGGAAATTTAGGAGTCGGAGTCGAAGGTTTGGCTTACCGACTCTACAGCTCTGAATGTCAGTGGGTCTTTTTTTTATAATTTCTGCTTTCTGAAGTAGGAATCCCTTTTAATTTTGACCATGTTCTTTAAACAATAGTATGTTTCCCAACAACTGAAACGAGATATCACAGAAGATATATTTTCATTTTATTTCATAGGAAATTTAACTGAATTGTTTACTGTATGTATGGAAGAAAAATTAAAAAGAGATTATGGATGACAAAAGCAGAGGAATCAGTTAAAGGGATCCTGCCACCTCCAGAACGCCTCCTAAGCTAGCAAAACATGTCCCTGCAGCATCCTATCACTAATCTCACACTCCTTTTGTCTCCTAAAAGCATCCTGTCAAAGTGCTTAAAAATGTTTTAATACTCACTCATTAGGCATTATAATTAGTAGGGGCTATATTATTTAGCCCTTAGGGCGTGTTGTTTTGCAGCCTCGAGGATCCACCCTCTCTCTCTCTGTGCTGCTTTGCTTGTGTAGGCTTTACCCTCCCCCTCTCTGTCACTCATAGAATGCAAATCATTTGTCCTGCCTTCAGCTCCACATCACAGCAGCACAGAGAGAGAGAGGGTGGATCCTGGAGCCTGCAAAACAATACGCCCTAAGGGCTAAAGAATATAGCCCCTACTAATTATAATGCTTAATGAGTGAGTATTAAAACATTTTTATGCACTTTCGCAGGATGCTTTTAGGAGACAAAAGGAGTGTGAGATTAGTGATAGGATGCTGCAGGGATGTGTTTTGGTAGCTTAGGAGGCGTTCTGGAGGTGACAGGATCCCTTTAATGTATTTGTACGTCCCAAGCTACCCTATATAGAGAAACATGGGGCCATATGAACAAAAAAAAGGTAGAAAACAAATCACAAGTAATATCTTTTTAAAGAAGGATAAAAGGATATTTTAAAGAAGGGTAAAAGGATATTTCCAATTAGAGAATATAGTATAAATGTATGACAGGTGCAGATAATACTAATGCCCCACATGCCAAATGGATAGCTGTCAGCCAAACAATCTTTTGGTTGATAATTATTCAACAGGCAACAACTCTTCCAGGAAGATCCGCAGAGCCGAGCACTCCTGGGTCCTCACTGTGAGAGCGGTACCAGACGTCTCGGACTACAGTCTATCTTCCAGAGGACAAACAGATTGGCCAATGGAAATCCAATGTGCTTTAACCATTTCCTCTTATAACACCGTCTATCAACGAGGGTCCATAGCGTAGACTATCAACCAATACTGCCATTTGTGTAGGCCTTAAGAATTTTCGCATTACAGAAATGCAATGATGAAGGGTAGTAAATGTAAATGTCTCTAATTTGTAGTAGTTTGTTAGCTGACTCTGAGACTCAAACTGATAAACAAGAATATGAATAACTTTTGCTTCTTGGTAAGGTGCTAAGAGCGATCTGTTCCATTGTAAACTCATAAAGTACAGTTGTTGACCAAAAGTTTAAGACTGACACAAATTTAGTTTTTCACAAAGTTTACTGCCTTTTAGGGCCCTTTCACATCAGCGTTTTTTGAAATTCGCGGCAGATGCGGTGAAAAAAACGCATCAGCCGCGATTACCGCATACCGGCTGCACTTGCGGCGCGGTTGCAGTAAACGCCATGCAAAGTATAGGCGTACTTGCGGCAGGTGCGGCAAGTGCGGTTCTGCACTTGCGGCAGGTGCGGCCGCGAAAAAAAAAAACGCGGTCAGCCGCGGTTTTTTTCGCGGCCGCACCTGCCGCAAGTGCAGAACCGCACTTGCCGCACCTGCCGCAAGTACGCCTATACTTTGCATGGCGTTTACCGCAACCGCGCCGCAAGTGCAGCCGGTATGCGGTAATCGCGGCAGATGCGTTTTTTCACCGCATCTGCCGCGAATTTCAAAAAACGCTGATGTGAAAGGGCCCTTAGTCAGATGTTTCTTTGGTTACTGAAGTACAATTATCAGTATTTGTTAAATATAACATTTTTATTGACAAATACATCAAGTTTATTCAAAGACCCAATATTTAGGGTGTAGACCCTTATTTTTCAAGACTTCTGCAATTTGCCCTGGCATGCTGGATATCAGCTTCAGGGCCAATCCTGACTGATGACCCATTCTTGCCTAACTAGTGCTTTGAGATTATCACAAATTCTGTGTTTTTGTTTGTTCATCTGCTTTTTTATGATTTACTACAAGTTATGCATCGGAGAATCATGGAGTTTTCTGGCATTGGGTCTAAAACGTCAATGTTTTGCTCATCAAGCTTCTTCGTTATTATATTTGTCTTGTGACATGCTGCTCTGTTGCAGTGAAAAAAGTATTTCTAATTAACAAATTGCTTCATTGTTGGGAGAAGTTGCTCTTAGGAGATGTGTAAAAAAATGTGTGTCCACTCCCATGGATTAAAACCAAGCATGACACGGGGATTTATGTTAGTGCTCACCTTTTCTGATCCAGTTAATCATTCTTCAAGATGTCCTGCACAATGTGACGAGGGCTTCATCTGAGAAAATAATCTAAACCCCAGTCCTCTGCAGTCCAATTCTGGTACTTCCTGCAGAATGTCAGTCTATCCTTGGAGAGAAGTGGCTTGTTTGTTGCTCTTCTTGACACCAGGCAAGTGTGGCGCCCTGCTCACACAGGTAACCACAGATTCACCTACAGCACAGATGGGTTTCCACAGCGAGTACATGACACAAACAACACCTTCCACCACGGCACAGTAGGGGGAGCCCAACTTGCTGCCCTTAGGCAAGATCCCCTATAAATACTGGTGCTGGGGGCGGAGTTTGTTAGTGTGCAGACGCTACAACAGCTGTGAAGACGTACTGGTGGTCGGTGCTGCGTTAGGTCCATGCCAGTTACCCTGAACAGCATCCGAGTAGTCCTGCAAGGCCCAAGAGTGGGGTCGGAAGGCGATGAGATCAGAAGGATGGCAGGGACGCAGGTCTGAAGAGGGGCGGAGTCTGAGCGCACGCGTCACACAGCACGCACCAGGAACGTCATCAACAACACGCTTAAAAAATGCAACAGTCTAAAATGCATCAAAAGCGGATCACCTCTTTTTTGAAAATATGATCCAGTTTAGCAGCTGAAAAACAGATCTTCAAAAAGGCATCAAAAACACTGTGTGAATGTACTCAATCAGCATGATAGAGAGAGATATCAGATGCCTTGTCCTCGTTAACACTTTCTCTTGAGTTAATAGAGAAGATCACTAAACTGATGAAAGCAGGTCATTTTATGGCAGGGCTGAAAATCTGTGGATATAGGATTTTTGTGATTAAGTTAATTTTCATGTCAAGGAATGACTTTATTCATGAGATCTCTCTTCATAATAATCTAGAGTTTATGTGAATTATAATTATACAAAATCAAGCTGCAAACTTTATGAAATCCAAAATTTATGTCAGTCTCAAAACATTTCACCATGATGGAACATAAGTACTTCGGTAAACCCAAAATTGACCAACAATCCCATGTATATGTGTGCCTCCTGTCTGTTCCCCTCACAAAAGGCAATTCCCCCTAGAAATAAGGTTTATTCCCTAACAACATTTTAGGTGTGTTGCTGGCATAAGTGAAGGACCTGCACTCAGGGCTTTAAATGAATTAACTTTTTCCATTGAAATAAATTGGATAACTACACACTGTCTCATACAAGCAGCCCTCCATCATGGCCAACTGTATGAAGAGATGTGTTTCCTCTCTAAACATAAATATAACAAGCCATTAAAAATCTCAAGGAAGCTTCATTGGAGTGGTAAAATGCAGCACTATATCCTTAGAAGATATTGATAATGAATATTGATTAAGGGTTGATTTCTTGTCTAGGAGCATGGTAAACAGGAGAATTTTGTCTTTATATACAATCCACAAAAATACAGTCAACAGATTTCTCTTTATGTTTTCCTACCATCAGTGGCGTGACTTCAGGCCCAGGGGCCCTGATGCAAAAGCTCCAACGGGGCCCCCAATTATTGCAAATCTTTAATAGAATTAGTCTTTTTCTATAGGCCAAAGGGACTTCTGGGGCCTAGCCTGCAGGACCCGGGTGCGATCGCAGCCCCTGCCTACCATAGCCCATTGTTTAACCACTTATAAATAGTGATGGGCGAACCCACTGATGTTCGGGTTCAACGAACCCACCCGGAGTTTATTTAAAGTTTGGGTTCGGGTTGAAAGTGGCTCGAACTTGAGTCTGAACCCCGAACTCAGACTGTGAAGTTATGGGATGGAGAATGTAAAGGAAAGAAGATAGTTATTAAACATTATACTTATCGGCGTCCACCCTCTTGCAGTTCTGGAGCTGCTCATTAACTTCCTGGATATTCACTGCAGAGGGACCCAACAGCCAATCCCATATGTTGTCACAGAGAATTGGCGCACCATAACCACAATTCAGTTTTTACCACAGATTTCATGTTCTTTTGGTGCAATTTTGGTACAAAACTGCATGCATTGTGTTCAATATGTTCATCTGCATCTCCTGGCCCAAAAAAGCATCAAAAGCATAATATAGTTGAGCCCTTTTTTAAAATGTATTCCTTGAAATATTTTTAAAAAAATGACCTGAGGCTTCACCATATTTTTCACCATATTTTTGTATGCCAGCCAGATACAACCATTCCCCTGCCCCAACTGCCTATTTTTACCTGTCTGAACACCTAAAATATAGGGAAGCCCTTTTTTTTAATTATTGCATGAATTTCATGAAATAATTTTAAAAAATGGTATGAGGTTTCGCTGTATTTTTGGTTTCAAGACAGGTACAACTAGGCGGCTGGGGGCTGGAATCCTCAGTTCAGGGTGGCCCCCTCCATGCTATAAATTGCAGCATGCAGCAACCCCCAGAAAATGATGCATTCATAGGAGCGCCATTTCATTTTCTGGCACTGTACCCCGACTTTTCCAGTGGCCCTGGTGGCATTGGCATGCTCGGTAATAAAGAAGTTAATGCCAGCTTTGTATTGGCTGCTGGCACTGCGCCCGACATTCATAGTGCAAACAGTAAATATCACAACACTAAAAAGAACATTGAGGAATAAAATACAAAACAGTCCTGTTTCCCAGTTTAAATTAACAAAAAAAAACTCACTCCGACATAATCCACAGGAAACATCTTCAGCTCTGCTGCATATCTCTGTGAGCAGATACCCATTCTCTGTGACAGCGTCTGTGATTGGCTGTTGGTCCCCTCTGCAGTGAAAATCTAGATAATGAGCAGCACCAGAAGTAGACGCAGCGGGACGCGGGCGGAGGGACAAGGGAAGTATAATAACTATTTTCTTTATTTTTGCAGCTCCCCCGCTCCCAAACCCAAACCCGAACTGTAATGGACCTCCCAGGAAAGTCTGTGTTCGGGATCTGTGCCCGAAGATTAGGTGTTCAGTACAGACTCAGAACTTTACAATTTGGGTTCGCCCATCTCTATTTATAAATTAATCTGTATACAGTAATTCCCTTTGAAAAGTATTACCTTTTAAATGCTGTACTGAGATTCATCAGACAATTGGAAAGAACTTAATAATGATTAAATGAATTCTGCTTCTAAGACATTCATGAATTTCTCTGAAAACTCTTAACATAAGGGAATAGCTCTGAATGAATAAAAGTAATTGAGCAACAAATTTTGTAGTCTTTAAAGGGAACCTGACCCCTCCAAATCGGTCCCCAGCCTCTAAAAACCTGTCCTTGCACCTTCCTATAAGGTTTCAAGCTATCCCTCTCTTTCCCTATAGCGGTTCTGTAAAGTGTAATTATCACCTTTATTACCTAAGAAATCTGCAACTTCTGAATCTCGGAAGAGTCACAGTGGGTGTTCCCTCTGGCTCCTTATCGCCGCCTCTACTGTTATTTTTCACACTCCAATGGGTGTGAAAATGAATGTTGATGATCCTGTGTCGGATCACTGCAAATGATGCAAATCGCATCATCTCCGGCGCTGCGACATCGATACACTTCACACTGCGCATTGCGCATGCGCGAATTGTAAATAACACCTTGCGCATGAGCAATGCGCAGTGAGGTCCGTACATACACCCAAAGGGTGTATCGACGTCACAGCAACAGAAATGACGTGATTTGCGTCATTCCAGCTAAGCCCGCCCAGTGATCCGACACAGGATCATCAACATTCATTTTCACGCCCATTGGGGCATGAAAAACCACAGTGGAGGCGGCGATAAAGAGCCAGAGAGAACACCCACTATGACTGCTCAGGGATTCAGAAGCTGCATATTTCTCAGGTAATAAAGGTGATAATTACACTTTACAGAACAGCTATAGGGAAAGAGAGGGATAGCTTGAAACCTTATAGGAAGGTGCAGGTACAGGTTTTTAGAGGCTGGGGACCGATGTGGATGGGTCAGGTTTCCTTTAAAGGGAACCTGTCACCTCATGTAAGCCTGATTGTAATGTAATGATTAATTGTGCACTATTAATGTAGCAGGCAAAGCGCAGCTCCTCTAATTTAGTCTGTGTGCTCATGATCAGTAAAAACAGTGTTTTGGATCCAGCATCTTGCTGCTGTATCCAAAACGCTACGTTGTACAGTACAAGCACAACGGATGGGATTTGTAGAAATCCTATGCTTAGGCCTCTTTCACACATTGTGCATTTTTGAGCGCTTTTTTGCGCGTGCTTTTCAAAAATGCGCAATGTGCCTTTTGTCTGCCGGCAAAGTAAATGTGAAATTCTCTGTGCCGTACAGACACTGTGTACAAATACACAGCGCTTTTATGGGAAAAATTGCCGGAGTAAACAGAATTGACATGTCAACTCTTTACACAGCAGCGCTGCCGCTTTTTCTCATAGGGGCGGGTGCTGCTGCATCTGATGTCACAGAGGGGGAGGAAGAATCCTGGTTCCTCCTCCCCTCTGTTACATCTGTGACTGCCCCCATTTGATTTCTCAGTGTATTAATATACACTGCAAAATCAAAATTAAATAAAACCAAATGTATTAAAAATAAGAAAGAATGAATACTTACCCTTTCTGACGCCATTTCGCAGTCGCCGGTGCAGAGTCAAGGCCAGGTATCAATCGTCAGGACCTTGCATGATGTCATAATGACATCATGCAAGGCCCTGGTAGGACGATATGTGGCCTTGCCTCTGCACCGGAGACCGCAAAAAGGCGTCGGAAAGGGTAAGTATTCATTCTTTCTTATTTTTAATACATTTGGCTTTATTTAAATTTGATTTCGCAGTGTATATTAATACACTGAGAAATCAAATGGGGGCGGTCACAGATGTCACAGAGGGGAGGAGGAACCAGGATTCTTCCTCCCCTCTGTGACATCATTTCTCCCCCAGGCCGTAAAAAAGTGTTCTGTGTGAACAGCACTGCTTTATTTTTTGCGCTTTTTTGTGCGGGTAAAAAACGCTGGTAAAAGCGCCCGCGCAAAAAAGCGCAAAGAAAATGCTATGTGTGAACGTAGCCTTACTATGCTTCTCCACACCGCAGCGTGCATTCAGCTGCGGTGCCGGTTGTCAGACTTCGGCATCTCTGCATCATGTTCATTTCATACTACAGAGTCGAAAGCAGTCCCATTTCATGCAGCACACAGGGAGAAGATGCCCTGCACTCACCACTGTTTGTGAGAACAGGGTGGCTGCAGTCTCTGTGTTCTCAACCGTGGGTTCCCACAGCTCCGGAGGCACTGCATCTAAGACCCAGTGACACACCCCTCCATGGCCTTAGGATGCTCAGATACTCAGGGCTTTAAGGCTTCATCACAGGAATCACAGGGACCGAGGCCCAGTACATATGGCCGCCGCTGCACGACAGTTCTCCTAAGGGCAGATGGTTGGGAGGCAGCAATATTCTTAAGTGGGCAGGGCTGAACCTCAGGGCAACTAGAGGTACCTGAGTGAGTTGGTAGTTCTGTTTCCAGTGTTTTTGATGCATTAAGAAAGCTCACAGACACAGCAGTGTGCAGTCTTCAGATCTTTTACTCACAGTTATTGTGCACCAACCCGCTGAGCACTGGGTTCTTGGAGGCAGGGATCCAGCTTCTCCCGGGCAGTAGGATGGTATGTAACCGCCACAAGTTCTCTGTCTTTTCCTGGTCATCTCACACAGCGCTTGCCTGGCCCGTCCTGCCTTGCGCCTCGCCTCACAGAGGTCTGAGCCAGTGACTGTGGGCTTCTCTTAGAGGTTATCCTGCAGTGTCTTTCCTTAGCTCTATGGTTGCCACCTCTACAGCAGATGTGCGCAGAAGTCAACTGTGTCACCATTGAAATGCCACAGCCTCCAGGTTGCTAGCTGAGCCTGGTCTGTCTTCTCTACTAGCCTAAGGGTTCCTGGTGCCCCTTTCTTGTGGCCTGATCCCTCCACTTGCCTGCGCCTGACAATAGATACAATCCCCATGAGTGGATTGCTCACTTCCCATGCCTCTGGGACCCTCTCTTCTTTGTGCAGCCACTTGGGTATTGTCTCTGCTCCTCGGTCTAGCCTCAGGCCGAGCTCCCACTAGCTCCAGTCCTCTGGACACTTCTCAGGCGTACTTGCTCTAGCTTCCCTCCAACTCGACCTCTGTTGTTCAACGGTCTTTCTGCAGCTGTTCTACTGCCTCTCCTCAACTGTTCAACTCTGGAGTTCTAGATCTTTCTCGCTCTATTTATACCCCATGTCACGTGTCCCACATCATCTACGTGTTTTCTTCTTGACCTCACTCCCTCCCTCTAAGGCCTTGTTCACACATATCAGTTTTTTTGACCATCTCTGCGTTTTTTGGGCTGTTAAAATAAACGCAGATGCGTTAATGCAGGGTGCATTTGAGTGTACATGCGTTTTTCAGCTCCACTTGCGTTTTTTTCCCCCAGTCCAAAAAACGCTGCATGCAGCGTTTTTTGGGTGCTGGAAAAAAACGCAGGGGTCGTTTCCAAAAACGCATGAGTTTTTTTAACATGGGGCCTTATGGGAAACGCATGCGTTAACGCAGGGCACATACAGGCACCTGCGTTAACGCTAGCGTTTTTAAAAGGCTCATTGAGGCACCCTGCGTTAACGCTAGCGTTTTTGGCTGTGTTTTTGATGAAAAAATGACAAAGTCCAAAAAGGATTCTAATCCTTTCAGACACACAAGGGACTTTTTTGGCACTCTTAAAAAAACGCATGTGGTTTTAGAAGTGCTAAAAAAAAACGCAAATTGTGTGTGAACAATGCCTAACTACTTCCTCTACACCCATCCCCACTACAATAGTTCCTAGTGCGTGGCCTGGGTGTCCCGGTACCAATCTATACCCCTCTTACCCGAGAGTGGGATACTACACCCTAACAGGGGTGCAGTACCTGTGTGGAAACTGTATCCGCAGGGGCGCCACACTAGCGTCTCTGGATCGTGAGCACATACCCTCAGGCTATATTCACATGTTCAGTTTTTGGTCAGTTTTCACATCAGTTTTTGTAAGCCAAAACCAGGAGCGGATGAAAAATGCAGAAGTGGTGACGGGTTTCTAATATACTTTTCCTCTGATTGTCCCACTACTGGTTTTAGTTTTGGCTTACAAATGCAGAGGTAAAATACTGCATAAATACTAAAATGTGAACGTGGTCTTATAGAAAGACGTCACCACTTCTGTATTTTCCATCCACTTCTGGTTTTGGCTACAAATACTGATGTGAAAAACTGATCGAAAACTGAACAAGTGAATATAGCCTAAATGTGTAGCAGTAACATGGTTAGGAGCATGGCTGTAGCATACTGAGTTTACACTTTTACAATTTACAATTTTTACATCAAAATGTTCATTGAATTTCCCTATATACTACAGTATACACGTGAGGAAGGTATAAGCTGACTTAAGTCTAAAAGGAATGCTAGAAGAGTTCCACTGTGAAGCCTGCTGATATGTGAATGCTGATCTGGACTGTAGTACTACATATAACATTTTATCTAAATTAGTTCTTCAAAATGGTGTTTAATCTTTTCTTTTTAAAGTAGTTGATATTATTAGAAAAGTCCCTTCTATGCCAGATTGATCATTCTGCCTCCAGTTTGCACCCCCTGCTGAAATGTCTGTTGCATAAAACCAACTGGAAAATGTCGTTTTTGTATATTTTCAACAAGTAAAAAATACATTGTTACATCTGTGGCGTGAATTAAAACTTTTTCTAAGTAGGTCAGATTTGGTATAAAAAGATTTTGATAGTATATTCAGTGTTAAAGAAAAGAGGGTGGCCGTGAACCAAAGGTGCTAAACAGTTATTGAGGGGAAAAAACAACGTTTTCATCCATAAGCACTTATCGAAATCTATCACTAAGAATGCACAGTCACACCTGTAGGTGTGTAATAGAAGATTTTAATTTAGTCTTATTAACTCTCAGAGTTGTTGACAGAGTTTTACTTGCTCTTTATACGAAATATACTTTTACCCATGCAGGATTAATCTCCATAAGGAGAGTAGCTATTCCTTTGACCTTGTCATAGCCCCTCATACAGCCATATCAGATCCCTTACTTTGCACTGATTGGGCTGTGTGCACACGATCAGTATACGCAGCATTTTGGATGCAGCATCTTGCCGCTGCATCCAAAACGCTGCGTAGTACAATAGTAGCATAGTAGATGGCATTTCAAGAAATACCATCTTCACTATGCTTAACCCGACCTCAGCAATCTAACAGCTATGGTGCGGGTTACTGGCATTCCGCTCCTCTGCAGCATGTTCATTTCATGTGGCTCCCATCGGGTGACTGCAGGGAGAAGCCGCCCGCACCCGCCACACATGGTGAGTACAGGGCGGCTGTGGTCTCCCTGCGGGCACCCGTGGCTTCACTCAGGTCCAGAGAAGCTGCATCCAACACGCAGTTCCTCAAGACCATGAGCACATAGCCTTAGGGGTAATCACTCTGAAACGCCGAATTTGAAGATTGGGGTTCTGATCTGGCATAGATCCTAAGTCATAATAAAAGACTTGTTAAAGAGTCAATTTTGACTTTTAGTATTGGCACTACAGTTTGTCTACTTTCTTCCTGAAGGGACAATTTACCCATTATGAAAAAAAGTTTTTTAATTTCAAAGATGTCTACAACTTGCCTGTTTTTTGTATGATTCTCATAAAAATATTTCAAAAACTCTTTCCACAAAAAACAAACTGTTTTTGCAGCAACATGAATAGGGTACTCTCTCCCAGCAGGAATAATCCAATAATTTACTGACAAGCAATGTTTAGGTGGAATGATCATTTTCCTCTTGGTGAAGATTGGTTTCTTAGTCCAAGAATAAGATCACATGAACTCGGCAATAACTTACAGTAGTGGAGGGAGAGTCTAAAACAGAGCTTTGAATACTTATCATTACATCATAGAGGTATGCCTCTTTACCATATCGTACAAAAGAACAGTATGGATCCATATGGTGCCATGTATGCTATAATGGGCTCATGGCTTTAATTTGATGTCTCTGTGGCCAACAACCTATTCTGCAGCATGGTGTCATCTCACTCCTTGTCCATGTTCCTTGAGCATAATAATATTAATTTCATTGGAAGTTGATTATTCAGTTAACATTAAGAGAATATGCAAACTCCATACCATTCAACACAATGGTGGTTATCCATGAATTCCCAACACCCTAATGCTGGAGATTCATGGAAAAATCACCAGTCTGTTGAAAAAAGTTATGCAAATGGAAATTAAATATAAAACCTCTTAGAAATGAAAGTAATACAAGAAGAACACTGCTAATAAATGAATGAGAGAGATATAAAAGACTGGTGAGAAAAATAATGTCTAAAGTGGAACTAACATAAGCTTTTCCACAATGAATGCTGAAAACAAATAAAAGAAATCGGATTTTCCTTCCCTGTGACTCATACAAGGTCTCAGGTATGAATGGAGAGCAGTTGTGTGCTGAATTTGTTGTCTGTTCACACCCTCTTTCATACTGGTCACTAGAAGTTTAACATGGCGACCCATAGTAAAGAATTCTCTGTAAATTAAAAAAAAAAGTCGTTGAAGTCATCGAGGAGGAAGGCGATGACCAGACCAGCTCCATGGAGGAGGATCCCGACCATGACAGCCCGGAGGACGGCGGCGAAGGGACCGGAGCAACCAGTTCCGAAATGGCCTGGTGGAGCGACAGGGAATACCGGCGCAAGCCCCTGCATGTGGTATCCACCGCAATCGGAGGTCCCCAAAGTACCCCCGAGCCCGTTTTCCCGTCACTGGACTACTTTCCCTAAATAGACCTGGCTGACCAGGCAGCGCGACAATGTCACTGCGAGGAGTGGTGGCAGAGCGAAATGAAGAGCCGCTAAGCCCGCGCCGAGGCCCGTGTGCGACCCCCGTTGCCCCCCGATCAATGGAAATCAGGTATTGTGGTGTCGGTCAACCTGAATGCCAGGTGGGGGTTTGTAAGAGAGCAAGGCCTCTATGAGATCTTTGTGGGAAGGCAGGGTACGGGTCCGGGCAGGCCACCGGTGACATCCCCTGAAACAGTAAACCCCCGGATACCGAGTTCCCGCAGACTCCTGGCGGGTCAACAGCAAGTTGTGCAAAAAGTAATGAAACACTGAACAGTTTGACTTTTGCATCCAAAAGTATAGAGAAGGCCACATTAAGTTCCCTGAGAAATTTAGAGTACATATTAGTCTCATCCTAAAATTTCACCAGAAAGCCAAAAATCCTTAAATTTTTGGGAGTAGTTTATTTATTGAAATAGCTCAAAACTTATAGTTTAATTAAAGTTACTTTTCATTTAAAAGTACTGAATGTCTACTAATGAAAACCAGACATTGCTTTTGAATTGTGTTTCAACAGAAAAAAATAAAAAGCAAAATAATGAAAATGACCTGGACAAAATGATTATGCCATTAATTTAGTATTTTGTTGCACAAGCCTTTGAAGGAATCATTGCAAGCAAACAATTTCTGTAATTCTCAATGAGACATCTATACTTGTCCACGGCAGTGGTGTATCGCTAATAGCGGCAGACCATGTGGTCACAATGGGGCCTGTTTGGGCAGGAGGGAGTGGTGCCAGCGCTGGGCACCCCCTGCCTAGTATCACAGAGTTGAAAGCAAATATGAAACAGGCCTCCTCCATCATTCTCCCTGTGCATCTGACGTCTCATCACAATGGGCAAGATTACATAACTATATCACGACCACTAAGCTGAGCAGTTCAGAGCTTTAAACCACAAACTATAATATATTTTTTTAATCAATGAGTACTTTCTGGAGGCTTCTTTCCTTTTTGAGTGCTGTGGTGGTCCAACATACTATTTGGAAGGCTACTTGGGGGCCATCATACTATTTGGAGGGCTATGTGAAGGGATATCATACTATTTGGAGAGTTACATGGCGGGCCATCCTAGTATTTGAAGGGCTACTTGTGGTTATGATACTTTTTGGCTATGTGGTGGCCCTTCTACTACTTGGAAGGCTATTTGTGGGACATCACACTATTCGAATTGCTATTTGGGAGAATTTTATACTGTTTGGAAAGCGATAAGGGGATCATTATATTGTTTAGGGGACAGTTATGCTGTTTGGAGGGTTGTGGGGTCATTTATACTGTTTGGGGGCCAAGTATACTGTTTGGAGAGCTGTTTGGGAGCCAATATACTTTTTAGTTGGTTATGTTGGGGCAATTATACTGTTTGGAGAGCTGAGTGGTTCCAGTTTTACTGTTTAGAGGGCTGTATATGGTAGGAGCAATTACACTGTTTAGAGGGCTTTTTAGGGGCCAATTTAACTGTTTTAGGGAGATAAATAAGTGGCTCAGGAATTGGTTTAGGAATGAGGGGTTTGGGTTGCTTGAGAACTGGGCCGACTTCTCTGTTGACTACAGGTTCTATGCTAGGGACGGGTTGCACCTCAATGGGGAGAGTGCAGCTGTGCTAGGGGAGAAAATGGCTAGAAAGTTGGAGGAGTGTTTACACTAGGGATTGAGGGGAGGGTATTGATTGTACAGGATGGGAAGATAGTGTAAATAGTAACCTGGGCACAAATAATGAAACTGTGGGTGGCATGGGGGGGTGGGGTTAGAACTGTCAATAGAGTAAGAAGGAATAGAGGTAATGAGAGATGCATAAAGTGCATGTACACTAAAGCCAGAAGCCTTACCAACAAAATGGAGGAATTAGAATTAATTTTGTTGTAAAATAATTTTGACATGGTGGGGATATCAGAGACATGGCTGGACGAGAGCCATGACTGGGCTGTTAATTTACAGGGCTATAATCTGTTCAGAAATGACCTTACAAATAAGCGAGGGGGAGGTGTGTGTTTCCATGTAAAATGATCCTTAAAACCCATCCTGCGTGATAATATATGTGACTCTAATGAAAATGTACAGTCCCTGTGGGTGGAGATAAGGGGAGGGGGAAAAAATAATAAATTACTGATAGGGGTTTGTTATAAGTCTCCAACAATAATGGAAGTGGGGGAGAATATCCTCATAAAGCAAATAGATGAAGCAGCGACTAATGGAGAAGTCATTATTATGTGGGACTTCAACTACCCTTAAATACATTGGGGAACAGAAACCTGCAGTTCCAGCAAAGATAGTAGGTTTTTGACAACTATGAGAGAAAATTACCTTTCACAACTGGTTCAGGACCCAACAAGAAGGGGGGCACTGCTGGACCTGATATCAACCAACAGACTGGACTACATATCAAATATACGGGTTAGAGGTCACTTGGGTAATAGTGATCATAAAATAATAAGTTTTCAAGTATCTTTTAATAAGATGTGTAGTAGAGGGGCTACAAGGACACTAAACGTCAGGAAGGCAAATTCCCAACGGTTGAGAGATGATCTTAGTGCAATAAACTGGGACAATATCCTGAGACATAAAAGTACACAAAGCTAATGGGAGACATTTATTAGCATCCTGAATAGGACCTGTGCACAATATATACCCTATGGGAATAAACATGCTAGAAATAGGAGGAAACCACATGGCTAAATAAAGCTGTAATGAGTGCAATAAGTGACCAAAAGAAAGCATTTAGGGAATTAAAGCAAGTAGGTAGTGATGAGGCATTAAATAAATACAGAAAAGTAAATAACAACTGTAAAAAAAGCAAATCAAGGCAGCAAAGATTGAGACAGAGAGACTCATTGCCAGAGAAAGTAAAAAAATCCCAAAATATTCTTTAACTACAAAAATAGTAAGAAACTAAAAAATTATTGTGTTGGTCCCTTTAAAAATAGTCTGGGTGAATTGGTGGATGACGAGGAAAAATCCAATATGCTAAATGACTTTTTTTCAACAGTATTTACAAAAGAAAATCCCATAACATAATCAGTGATAACAAAAACTCTCCATTAAATGGCACCTGCTTAACCAAGCAGGAAGTACGGCACTGCATAAAAATCACTAAAATTGACAAATCCCTGGGCCCAGATCGGATAAACCCCAGAGTACTGCAGTAATTAAGTACCATCATAGATAGACCATTATTTGTAATATTTAAAGACTCCATAATAACAGGGTCTGTACCACTGGCGTATAGCAAATGTGGTGCCAATATTCAAAAAGGGGACAAAAACAGAACTTGGAAATTATAGGCCAGTAAGCTTAACCTCTACTGTGGGTAAAATCCTAGAGGGTTTTGTAAGAGATGCTATACTGGAGTAGCTGAAGAAAAATAACCTCATGACCCAATATCAACATGCATGGGCGTAACTTGAAGCTCATGGGCCCTTATGCGAAAGCTCTATGGGGCCCCCAATTATTGCAAATCTTTAATAGCAGTAGTCTTTTTCGAAACGTCAAAGGGACTTTCGGGGCTCTGGGGCCCCGGGTGCGATTGCAAACCCTGCACCTATTGTGGTTACACCCCTGTCAACATGGGTTTACGAGAGACCGTTCCTGTCAAACTAATCTGATAAACGTTTATGAAGCGGTAAGTTCTAGACTGGACCAAATAAATGCAGTGGACGTGGTGTATTAGGAGTTTTCAAAAGCTTTTGATACCGTGCCACACAAAAGGTTGATACATAAAATGAGAGCAATGGGAATAGAGGAAAATATGCATCCGTGTTTGATGCATGACAGTGTCCTCCAGGCTAATTGTAAAACACTGGGCAAAACTGTCACTGAAAAAGACCTGGGTGTATGGGTATTTGACAAACTCACATTTAGTGGCCAGTGTCAGGCAGCTGCTGCAAAGGCAAATAAAATAATGGGATGTACTAAATGAGGCATAGATGCTATGAGGAGAACATAATTACACCTCTATACAAGTCACTAGTGTTACACACATGTTACTATGATTTTGGTGGACTATGTCGGGGCCATTATATTGTTTGGAGGGCTGTGCATGGACCAATTATATTGTTTAGAAGTCTAGTGGGTGCCGTTCTACTGCATGTGGGCCATTTTACAGAATGGAGGTTTGTATGGGAGGCATTGTACTGTATGGAATGTTGTGCAGGGGCGATATTGACTTTTACGATTGCTACTGCCAAATAGTTGGCACTAGAATTCATGTCCTCTTCCTCTTTAAAAAGACAATTAGCATATTTGGTTTTACAGTAATGGCAACTTTATCTGCTCATTGATTTGTGAATATATCAACTCTGCAAGAGAGGATACTCTTAAAAAGGGATTCTCCACTGTGACACATTTAGTTAAAGGGATATGCCTAAGGATATTCCATAGATGTATGATAAATATAGGTCAATCATCTGGGACCTATTATACACTTTTATAAGCTTTGCATGAGAGAAGTTTTAGTGGAATATGTCAATCACCATCCTAAATAAAAAATATCGATAACACATTATGTATTTTCATTAACCCAAGTGGCTTTTTGTATAAGAGACCTTCCTATACAAAAGTAAAATCTGTATGGCCGAATCACAGGCTCAAATCTTCATAAATTAAATTAAGATACAATATCTGATTATATCCAACAGAATAAAAGGCATTTTTTCATGTTCCCATAGGTCTTTTTCAGATATTATTAGTACATTGAATGGTTTCCTATAATTGTATATTATCTAATGGCTGCATTTAGCTCAAAATAAGGGCCTACCATTCATTCATTAAAACAATGTGTCCGTTAGTAGG
This sequence comes from Allobates femoralis, assembly GCA_033576535.1. Lineage (NCBI taxonomy): Eukaryota > Metazoa > Chordata > Amphibia > Anura > Aromobatidae > Allobates > Allobates femoralis. The sequence continues at coordinate 484,156,780 of JARQOC010000005.1, read as the reverse complement.
GTCCCGGGTGTTTGGAGCAGCGGTGTGGTGTTCACACCTTGTTACAATAACAGAGGTGTTATTCACTGCTTAATCACTTCAGAACTAGATGCACTAGAGTCCTATTAACGCTGCGACATTTATCATAGAGCCTATAAAAAACATTATTGCCGGGCGTAAAATGTTACTGTGGGTCCTGCCTCACAAAACACTGGGCCATTTTATTATCCCTCAATGGAAACAGAGAGTGTGAAAACACATGTTCAATACTGAATAAAAGATAAGAAGGGCAACCTGAATCAAAGTATCTTTCTATAGGTGGATTTCTATTTTACATCTGTAAAATGATTTCTATGCATCGGGAAATATGCAAAATGTTACTAAATCTAATAATTTTTTTCTTTTCCAAAATATGGCACCCGTAGCAATCTACAGGGCCCCACTGTACCGCTGAGCGCTATCAATCACAGATTAAGGTTTACGGAGGTGTTTTCTGATTGACTCCATACATTGTGGCATGCTCCATCACATGCAATATTTTGGTGGTATTCTTCACTAAATCTATTGCATCTACCGTATATACTCGTGCATAAGCCGACCCGTGTATAAGCCGACCCCCCTACTTTTGCCCCCAAAACCTGGGAAAACCTATTGACTCGTGTATAAGCCGAGGGTGGACCCCAGCACAGGTATACAGCCCCCAGCAGTGTGGTATATAGGCCCCCCAGTGGTAGTATACAGCAGCCTCCCCAGTGGTATGCAGGCCCCAGCAGTATATACAGCAGCCCCAGTGGTATACAGCAGCCCTTAGGTAGTACACAGCAGCCCCAGGGGTATACACAGCAGCCCCAGGGGTGTACACAGCAGCCCCAGGGGTGTACACAGCAGCCCCAGGGGTAGTACACAGCAGCCCCAGGGGTAGTACACAGCAGCCCCAGGGGTAGTACACAGCAGCCCCAGGGGTAGTACACAGCAGCCCCAGGGGTATACACAGCAGCCCCAGGGTAGTACACAGCAGCCCCAGGGGTAGTACACAGCAGCCCCAGGGGTAGTACACAGCAGCCCCAGGCCCCCCTCACTGTTTGGTGCCCCCACCTCAGGATGGGTTCCCCCCGCACGCAGCGCTGCGCTCATACATTACCAGCCTGTCAGCTGTCATCCTCCGGTGGTGGATCGCGGCTCCCGGCTCCAGCTTCCATCTTCATCTGTGTCTTCCTGCTTTGTGACCGGGGCTCATCGCGATGACGTCATCGCGACGCCGGCCGGTCATGTGACATGCAGGAAGACACAGATGAAGATGGAAGCCGGAGCCGGGAGCCGCGATCCACCACCGGAGGATGACAGCTGACAGGCTGGTAATGTATGAGCGCAGCGCTGCATGCAGGGGGGGCCATCCTGAGGTGGGGGCGCCAAACAGTGAGGGGGTCCCGTATATACTCGCGTATAAGCCGAGGGGAGACTTTTCAGCCCAATTTTTGGGCTGAAAAACTCGGCTTATACGCGAGTATATACGGTATTTCAAAACGTTGTTATTAAGATTTTTTATGAACAAGGGGTACAGAGGGGTAAAAAGGGGGGAGGGAAGGGCATCGATACATGACAGATAATTTTGCTGTACAGGAATGGTAGTTACATAGTGAAGAGTATGATAAGGCTTAAAGGGAACCTGTCACCTAATTTTAAGCCCCTACACTATCTCTAGCTGTCCCTACACCTTCCTAGCAGCTCCCTATCTCTCCCTTTCTTATCTAAAGTCTCCCTATGAAAGAAGTGTAAAATAAGATAAAACTTACTGCAGTCCCCGTAGTTAGGGACTGGGTAGGCGTGGCCACGCTTCCACAGCACTCCTCCATGTTGTAATGCACGCCCCGCTGGGCGGCATTATTCAGGGCCCTCTCTGCCCCCATGTCTTTGTAATCTGCCGCCATGTTTGTAGTTCTAAGCACCGGCCGGACGTCACTTCTGGCGCGGTGCATTATGGGGCCGGTCACGTGATCGGCCCTAGTGCATTATGGGGCCGATCACGTGATCGGCCCGGATCCGCGCATGCGCAATGCGCTTACTGAAGCCGGGCCGGTCACGTGATCGGCCCCATAATGCACTAGGGCCGATCACGTGACCGGCCCCATAATGCACCGCGCCGGGAGTGACGTCCGGCCGGTGCTTAGAACTACAAACATGGCGGCAGATTACAAATACATGGGGGCAGAGAGGGCCCTGAATAATGCCGCCCAGCGGGGCGTGCATTACAACATGGAGGAGTGCTGTGGAAGCGTGGCCACGCCTATCCAGTCCCCTAACTACGGGGACTGCAGTAAGTTTTATCTTATTTTACACTTCTTTCATAGGGAGACTTTAGATAAGAAAGGGAGAGATAGGGAGCTGCTAGGAAGGTGTAGGGACAGCTAGAGATAGTGTAGGGGCTTAAAATTAGGTGACAGGTTCCCTTTAAACTTATATACAACATTATGATAATACAATGAATTCTGAGTATAAATTCGAATCTTTAGGGTAAGTGCACACTTACCGGCGGGTTGGTCGGCGGCGGCTGGGCGGAACCCGCCAGGATGCTCCGGCGCCGTCCACCGGCTTCCTGGCGGGTATGTGCGGCGGGAGCCGGGCGGGTGATGGGCGGTAGCCGGCGGTTGCACAGCGGCTTCTCGGCGGCGATTCTGCAGCGGCTGGAAGCAGCACATGATTCTGCTTGCAGCCGCTGAAGAACCGGCGTTTTATAGAACAAGCTCATTCTTTGCTAACCCGCTGGGAAACCTGCGGGTTAGCAACGGATGAGGCTGTGTAACCGCCGGTGTGTGCACAGCCTTGGTCGGTTTACATTGGTTTTAATGTTAATCCAAACGCCGGTTTGGATTAACATAAATTTAAATAAAACTAATGTAAACAAACCGGCGGTTTACACAGGTAAACCGCCCAAAACCCGGCAAGTGCGCACATAGCCTAATACTCTTTATTACAACAGATAGTGTTACGGTTTTGAACTAGGAGTAGGTAGAAGGAGGAGGGAAGGGACAAGTTAAATTTAGGTGTATACTAGGTGAGTAATTCTGACGGGTTAATGATTGCAAAGTAAAGAATAAATTTACTATTGTCAGGGGAATTAAACTATGTACAATCAGATAGTATAAACTGGGTACAACCTGTATTTTAAAGCTGAGAACTTTGGTTTGAAAGAATTCTAATCTGAATACCAGTAATGGTACCTTTACACGCCGCGACGGCAGGCTGGATACATCCCGCTACTTCACGTGCACGAGCACGCTCAAACAGTTACAAACGGTCAACGCACCCTCTTTACACGCCGCCACAAGGTGCGCTACGCCACGCTACATCTATAGCTAGCTACATCGCCGGGTGTCTCAAGTAGCCAGCTGTAGCTCATTTACACACCGCTATAACCAGCTACTATGGGCGGACCTGGTGCAGCAGGGCCAGCACATAGGCGTGCCACAATTGTGGATTACGAGCCGTCCGTACGCTGATAGGACTAGCAATAACATCCTGATTGGGCAGGCAACGCAGGAGGCTGAGTAATACAGCACGCTCGAGCGATTGTGTAGTGTGACTCGTCAGCTCCTTAAATATGCCTCCCTATGCAGCGACTACCAATCGTCATGCAGCAGCTTCCACCAATGATCGCACATGGGGCGCGGTAACACGGAGCCTGTGTCACGCCTTAGCTACATTGCAGCTACATCGCAGCCTGTCCCGAGTTCCCTTCCGTTGCTTCTTTACACGCCGATACAGCTCACTACCATCGGCGATGTAGCCATCAGTTTTCGAGCAGAGCTAGGAAACAGATGTATCTGTTGCCGGCTGTAGCGTCACGTCTTCAGACGCCGCTACGACGGGCTACATTGGCGCTACAAGCTACATTTGTAGCCTGTAGCGGGATGTATCCAGCTTGCCGTCGCGGCGTGTAAAGGTACCTTAAGCGATTAATGCAATAGTATAAAGTATACATGTCCTAAGAAGAGAGTGGTCACATGTAATTGAGGAGGAAAACTATAGTCGTAGTTATGCATATTCCTGAAGGAGTGTTGTAAAGTGTGGTTTGTTGTTTTAGACGGCCTAAGTTATTACATTCGTAGAATATGTTTTAAGCCAGGGTCCCCATCTTTTTGTGTATTTCAGGAGGGTATTATTCCTTAAGGCGTGGTTATATTCGAATACATGGTGGATTGTAACTCTTTCCACAAGGTCTGATATGGTGGGTGGCTCTGGCAATCTCCAACGTGATGGTACGAGAATTTTGGATGTCAATATTATCTGGCATATAATGAATCTTTGTTTCTTCAGGATTAGTTTGATTCCCAGGGAGACTAAAGCTAGGGTCACACTTGCGTCATGACCCTAGCCTGGCGCATTCGTCATGAACTTAGTGCCAGGCAGACATAGCACATAGCATTAATGGCAGGCAAAACTATTTGCCGACTGCCTGTGCATTGCTATGGAAACGTGAAGCCTACTGCAGCCGGCAGCGTCACTCCAAAGACCCAAATATGCGCTTTTGATCTGTACACAGGAAAACGCTGCTGATCACGTTTTCTGTGCACTGATCAAAAGTGCATATTTGGGTCTTTGGAGTCCATTTTAAGCAAGTGGGTCTTTTGTAGTATTGCCCTGAGCAGGGAAGCCAAGAATTGTGTGGCACTTCAATGCCCCTGGATAGAGACGTGCATGAGAGCCTTTTTAAATAATGTGCCCATTTTAAGCAAGTGGGTCTTTTGTAGTATTGCCCTTGGCAGGGCTGACAAAAATTGGGAGGCATTGCGATGCCCCTGGGAAGAAACATGGAGGAAAGCCTCTAAAAATTGTTCCCATTACAAAGGAGCTGGTCTCCTGTACTTGTAATGCCCATTCTGCAAGCATGGACTAAAACATTTACCCCTGGGGGTATACATGAAATTAATGCCTAACTTTTGAATGGTTAGGGTCATCATCATCATAAATATGATGTAAAAAAATTATGGTTTTGTGGCATCACAAACCACGGTCACACTGATCATATGATGGTGGCGGATGAGGAGAAGGAGGAGCAGTACAGCAAGTAGCCAAAGACATGAAGTGTGTATCGATGTGTGGGTGTGCGGAGGTGCATGGCAATCTAACGGCACAAAATTTAAATTCCGCTATTATTTGGTGGTGGTGTGGTGAAGTCAGGCCCAATCCAACCCTTGTTCATCTTGATCAAAGTCAGCCTGTCAGCATTTTCATTTGACAGGCGGGTGCGTTTATCTGTAATGATTTCACCTGCAGCACTAAAAACACACGCTAGTGGCAGGGCAGGCCAGGACTTCCAAGGTGCAGAGAGCCAATTCCTGCCACGTGTTCAGCTTGGATACCCAATATTTATAAGGCACAGAGGAGTCTAGGAGCACTTTAGTATGATCGGCAATGTACTCCCTCAGCATCTTGGCAAACTTTGCAGTCCTTGTGACACTACCCCGCACCTCAGGGCCTGTGGTACGGGAGGTGCTGAGAAAAGTGTCCCAGATCTTTGAGAGTGTTCCCCTACCTCTGCTGGCTTGGACTTGTGCCTCTCTCGGCCGGACGCCTTGGTTGTCCACTGAATCGTGACCTCTGCCACTAGAGTTTTCAGAAGGGAATTTTTTGACTAATTCCGCAACTATGGCCTTCTGGTACTGCAGCATTTTTGTAGACCTCTACGCCTCGGGAATAAGAGAAATAAAGTGGTCTTTGTAGCGTGGGTCTAAAAGTGTCACCAACCAGTAATGAGTGTCCGCCAAGATCTTGATAACGTGAGGTTCACGAGACAGGCAGCGTAACATAAAGTCAGCCACGTGTCCCAGACTGTTAGGCAAGACTTCAGGGTCCTGACCAACAGCATGACTGGCCATGCTGACCTCATCCTCCTCCTCCTCCTCTCCCCTGTCCTCTGGCCATCCACGTTGAACCGACGGTCTGACGGTTGTGCATGTATTACCGTCAATTCCGCATGAAAGTAGCTCTATTTCTTCATCCTCCTCCTCCTCGTCATTGTCCTCCAATGCACGTTGGGATGAGATGAGGCTGGGCTGTGTGTAATCACCCAGTACGTTTTCTTGCTGCAAGTCATCATGCTCCGCCTGCAATGCATCGTCTTTGATTTTGAGCAGAGAGCGTTTTAGAAGACAGAGAAGCGGGATGGTGACGCTAATGATGGCGTCATCGCCGCTCACCATCTTGGTGCAGTCCTCAAAGTTTTGGAGGACGGTACATATGTTGGACATCCATGTCCACTCCTGAGGTCTTAAGTATGGAGTTTGAACCGTATACCAACGGCCTAGTTGATGCTGGTACTCAACAACTGCCCTCTTCTGCTCACAAATCCTGACCAACATGTGCAGTGTGGAATTCCAACATGTGGGGACATCACACACCAGTCTGTGAGCCGGAAGCTGCAAACGCCGCTGAAAGCCGGCAAGGCTGGCAGAAGTAGTAGGTGACATTCTGAAATGGGCATACAGGTGGCGTACTTTGACGAGCAGATCAGACAGCTCCGGGTAGGATTTAATAAACCGCTGAACCACGTGGTTGAGCACATGGGCCACGCATGGAACATGTGTCAGCTCGCCTCGCCATAGAGCCGCCACAAGGTTCCGGCCATTGTCACACACGACCATGCCTGGCTGTAGGTTCAGCGGTGTGAGCCAGTGATCTGCCTGCTGTTTCAGAGCTGTCCACAACTCTTCAGCGTTGTGGGGTTTGTCACATACGCATATTAGCTTCAGCACAGCCTGTTGCCGCTTAGCCGAAGCAGTGCTGCAGTGCTTCCAGCTTGGGACTGGTGTGGAGGGTGAAGTGGAGGAAGAGGAGGAGGAGGCTGAGGAGCATGACGTGCCAGAGCTGTACACTGTGGGTGAAACCCTGACTGAGTTAGGGCCTGCAATCCTTGGTGTCGGAAGGACGTGTTCTGTCCCAAGCTCAGCCTGTGTCCCGGCTTCCAGAATATTAACCCAGTGTGCCGTCAGTGAGATGTACCGCTCCTGACCGCAAGCACTTATCCACATGTCCGTGGTTAGGTGGACTTTGCCTGAAACTGCATTGTTAAGGGCACATATGATGTTTTGTGACACTTGCTTATGTAATGCGGGGACGGCACACTGGGAAAAATAGTGGCGGCTGGGGACCGAGTAACGTGGGACAGCCGCCGCCATCAAGTTGTGGAATGTTTCTGTCTCCACCAGCCTAAAAGGAAACATTTCCAGCGCAAGCAGTCGCGAAATGTGTGCATTTAGAACTGTGGCATGTGGGGCGTTGGCAGCGTATTTGCACCTGCGTTTCAAAGATTGGTGTATGGATAACTGAACGCTGCACTGAGACAAGGACGTGGCTGATGATGGTGCCAGTTCTGCTTCGGCAAGTACAGGTGAAGGACAGGAGGCATCTTTGCATGCAGTATGGACAGGGGATTGGTTTGCACGCACAACAGTGGAAGACGCAGCGGTGTCACCCGCAGACAATGCTCCTGGACTCTGCTGTACATCCCACAAAGTAGGGTGCTTTGCTGCCATGTGCCTGATCATGCTGGTGGTGGTCAGGCTGCTAGCTTTACTACCGCTGCTGATGCTGGCATGGCAGGTGTTGCAAGTAGCCTTTTTCGAATTATCTGCAGACACCTTAAAAAACAGCCAGACTCGGGAAGGCCTAACAGTTGTACTGGCAACTTCACTTGTGTTGTTGTTCCGGGGAACAGTTGCCTGCCTTCTACCTGAAGACACCACTCTGCTTCTTCCGGCCTGTTGTGATGCTACGCCTAACTCCCCCCTGTGCACTGCTCTCCTCGCTCTACATTTCTGCCAGGTTGGGCCAGTTACAGGATCATCGACCACGTCGTCTTCCACTTCCGCACCCTGGTCCTCCTTCTGACTTTCTGGCAATTGTGTCTCCTCATCGTCCACCTCTTGTTGAGACACGTTCCCACCGTTGCCTTCGTAAGACCGTGGCTGCTCAAATATTTGGGCATCGGTACATACGATCTCCTCATGACCCACTTCAACTGGAGCTGGCGAGAGGCCAGAATCTACGAATGGATAAGTGAACAGCTCTTCAGAGTGTCCAAGTGTGGGATCAGTTATGTCCGGGGCCGGGCACTCGGCATGGTGGGAGGAAGGAGTATCAAGGTGTGGAATGTGCGGTCCAGTCTCACGGCTACTGACACTTGACCGTGTGTAAGACAGGGTATTTGTGGTGGTGCCAAACTGACTGGAAGCATTATCCGCTATCCAACTAACAAACTGTTGACACTGGTCTTGGTTTAATAGTGGAGTACTGCTGCGGTCCTCTAGAAATTGGGACAGGAAAGTCGAGCGAGATGATGTAGGCGTTTGTCATGGCGCAATTCGAGCTTACACACAGGCTCGGCCTCTGCTTGCACCACCATCATGTCCAGTTCCTTGTCCCTTGCCACCGGACTGTATACAGCTAAATGAAGGTGTCCAAGATTTGGTTTTTAGCACGACCTCGAGATTTGAGATTAAGGCCCTGCAGGTGGACTAGTCAGACACAAACACTGACTACAATAGCGAATCTTTTGGCGTATCCTAATTTACGCTGCAAACTACAGTAGCTGCACTAAGATGCAAAATGAGTGCAGACAAGAGTTGGTTTTTAGCACGACCCTGAGATTTGAGATTAAGGCCCTGCAGGTGGACTAGTCAGATACAAACGCTGACTACAATAGCGAGTCTTTTGGCATATCCTAATTTACGCTGCAACCTACTGCAGCTGCACTAAGATGCTAAATGAGTGCAGACAAGAGTTGGTTTTTAGCACGACCGAGAGATTTGAGATTAAGGCCCTGCAGGTGGACTAGTCAGACACAAACGCTGACTACAATAGCGAGTCTTTTGGCGCATCCTAATTTACGCTGCAACCTACTGCAGCTGCACTAAGATGCTAAAAGAGTGCTGTCAAGATTTGGTTTTTAGCACGACTCTGAGATTTGAGATTAAGGCCCTGCAGGTGGATTAGTCAGACACAAACTCTGACGAGAATAGCAAGTTTTTTGGCGCATCCTAATTTGAGCTAAAACCTGCTCCTGTCTATAGTGAGCTAAATTAATCCCTAAAAGCATTGTTTTGGGATGGATGAGATTTGCAGCCTGTACACCAGCCCCAGATGTGATGCAGGCTGGTATACTGGCACAACGAAGTTTGCTATATACCCTGCCTCCCTGCCTGCCTGTATACAGCTCTATTAGTCCTCAGAAGGACTGTTGTGGTAATTAGACCAGCAGCCCTGCACCTACACTAGCTGAAAGGCCACAAATCTGTCCCTCAATCGGCAGCAGCTCTCCGTACACTGACTGTCTATGGAGCAGAGTGACGAGCACAGCGCGCTCGGGTCTTATAAAGACCTCATGATGCTGTGCGGCTGGCCAATCACTGTAATGCCACAACCAACATGGCTGTTGCATTAGTGTCTGTCAGCCAATCCCTGCAAGCGTGCTGGCTCTGAAAAGAGCGCCAACATGCAGGGAGGTGGACCCCGAGCATAGCAAGAGTATCGCGAGATTACTCGGTACTCGCCGAGTACCCCGAGTACCGAGATATTCGTGCAAGAACCAAGTAGTGACAAGCATACTCGCTCATCCCTAATTATTATCAGTAGTTACTAAAGTTTGCACTAGGCCTACATCAATTTTTAATACTTTCGTCTTACTACAGCACATAGGTGGACTACACACGGTGCCACCTAGGCATTTTAGCCGCAACTTAAACAAAGCTATGCAGGTAGCTCCAGTGTACACCCCAAATAACCAGCTGACACTTAAAATATAAAATCAATTAATCAGTTCAGTAAACTGCGTAACAGAAAAAAATCCAAATGCCAAATTTATGTTTTTTTGGTCGCCGCAACATTGCAATAAAATGTGATAACGTGCTATAAAAAATCTAATATATAAAGCTGAATGTGTGTGTGTGTATATATTCGGGATTGGCATCTACACCATCGCAACTACAGCCACAAAATTTTGCACAGTCACACGTCTGGACCCCGAGAGCGTCATAGGCTATGTTGTGAGGCGACATTTTAACCCTGCGCGTTCCAGTTCACCAAACAATTTTGGCCCTATCTACATAATGGGGAAAAAGGGAAAAGAAACGTGTGGGAGGAAAATCGACAGTTGCCAGCTACAGCTACAAAAATTTGCACAGTCACACGTCTGGACCCCGGGAGCGTCATAGGCTATGTTGTGAGGCGAAATTTTAACCCTGCGCGTTCCAGTTCACCAAACAATTTTATCCCTATCTACATAATGGGGAAAAAGTGTATGGAAAAGTGTTGGAGGAAAATCGACAGCTGTCAGCTATAGCGACAAAATTTTGCACAGTCACACGTCTGGACCCGGGAGCGTCATAGGCTATGTTGTGAAGCGAAATTTTAACCCCGCGCATTCTAATTCACCAAACAATTTTGCCCCTATCTACATAATGGGGAAAAAGTGACAGTTACCAGTTGACAGTTGTGAATGAGAGGGGCTTAATGATAGCACGAAAAACTAACAGCACATACCAGCATATAGTCAGTAAGGTGGGGCCCCAACATAAGATATTCACCACACATGGGCACATGTATACACACCACACGCACACAAAGAGTAACAGCAAGTGTATAGTCGCTAAAGTGCAGCCCCAACATTGAATACTCACCACGCACCCGAACAAACACACACACACCACAAAGAGACGCACACAACACAGAGACACACACACACCCCCAAGGGGACTCACACACACTATAGCGACACATGCACTCACCCCACAGGAACACACACCACAAAGAGACACACACACCACACAGATTCCCCCACAGGGACACACACACATACGCACCCTATAGGGACACATGCACTCACCCCTCAGGGACACACACACCACAAAGAGACACACACAACACAGAGACACTCACACCCCACACAGACACACACCCCCACAGGGACACACACACACCTACACACCCTATAGGGACACATGCACTCACCCCACAGGGACACACACACACACCACAAAGAGAAACACACAACACAGATACACACACACCACACAGACCCCCTCACAGGGACACACACACATACACACCCTATAGGGACACATGCACTCACCCTACAGGGACACACACACACACCACAAAGAGACACACACAACAGAGACACACACCACACAGACCCCCCCCACAGGGACACACACATACACACCCTATAGGGGCACATGCACTTACCCCACAGGGACACACACACCACAAAGAGACACACACAACAGAGACACACACCACACAGACATCCCCCCCACAGGGACACACACATACACACCTCAGGGACACACACACCACACAGACAGACACAGATGTGCACAAATCACCTCACAACTCGCCTCATACGTGTGTTATCTTTATTTTCCAAACATAGACATCTGATTAAAAACAGTCAATGTGCAGCACATGTGCCATATAGGGAATTAGGCAGATGTCAGTCACATGAGCTGTCTATTATGTGTATGTGTGAGGTAACATATACTGCCCGGCCAGGGGGAGGGTTTACTGTTGGCTGGAGATTTATTAGGCTGCCTATAGCAATCAATCACAGCTCAGCTTCTATTTTCCTACAGGTCATTAATATGACATATTCAAATTCTATTTTGTTATAGCTAACAGCAGTTATTTATTAACCCGGGTGTAGCCGGGTACTACAGCTAGTATCTACATAAAAATGGTATCATTAGAAACATCAGCTCAAAACACAAAAAATAACCTATCACACAGCCTCAGATCCTAAAAAATGAGCACGCTACGGGTTGTGTAACATGGCAACAAAAGCGCAATCCTTTTTTTTTTTTTTTCTCAAACTTCTGAAATTTTTTTCAACTACTTAGATAACAGTAATAGTATACATGGTTGTATCTACAAACTCATACTGATCCAAGACATCATACTGACACATCAGTTTTACCATATAGTGAACATGGGGATTAAAAAACACAAAAAAACAAATGTGTAATTGCACTTTTTTGCAATTTCACCACACTTGGAATCTTTTTCCATTTTCCTGTACACGATATGGTAAAATAAATGATTTCGTCGGAAAGTAAAACTCTTCCCGCAAAGAACAAGCCCTCATATGTCTATATTGATGTAAAAATAAAAAAAGGTATGACTCTTGGAAGAATTGGATGGAAAAACGAAAAATGTAAAATCACACGGTCATGAAGGGGTTAAAGGCTCATTCAAATATCTGCTTTACTCATGTACAAGAAAAATAGACTGATTTTCCAGACCAGATTTTAATCAGAGTTTGCCCGGTTTCACATTAGCGTTCGGAACGCACCGTAACAGAACACAGCCAACGCATGCGCACTGCGTTCCTATGTTTAACATGGGAACGCATGGTAGCTGCGTTTGGCTGCGTTCGGTGGCGGTTGCGTTTGGATACACATAATTTATGCACCCTCCGAACCCAGCCCGTTGCATTTTTTGTGCGTTCACGGACGCTTGTTTTATCAGCAAGCGCTCAAACAATGCATGGATTTCAATGGATCAGCAGTATTCTCCGCATGACAGCGCAGGAGAACGCTGCAGATCTCATTGAAATCACTCCTGGTGGCCAATCAGCGATCTCAGGGGTGGCCAGGAGGAGGAGATCTCTGCCGCTGACCTCCGCCTCCCAGCCACCGCCAAGATCACTGACTGGCCGGGCACCATACTGATGTGAACGCATGCAGAGAATCTCCGCTGCGTTCACATCAGTATAGCAGCGTTTTCCCCTGCGTTTGCGTCTGCATGCCCACTTTATGGGGGTGCACTGCCCATAGACCTAATGTTAATGCTTAACAGGACCGAGGACAGCGGCTGATATTGTACGTACATACGTACAGTATCTACTCTACTGTGAGGAGCTGCGGCTTCATTCAGAAATTTGTAAAAGCTGACAATACTGTAAGTGTTTCATTAACCCCTCACATGCTCACAGGAGTGGACAGCATGTCTCTAGGGAGAGTGGGCACCCCGGGAGGGTGGGCACCCCCTAGAGACATGTTGCCCACATCTACTATTAATATTTAATGTTTTAATAACATTTAACACTTTGCTACCGGTATGACACGATTTTAGCCCCGCCCCTTTCATGACGCGGCCTGGCTCTCATCACTGAAGCAAGGCCAGAGGGGGCGTGCATAATCAATAAGCGAGCGGAGGCAGCAGTACACAGCCCCACTTATGGCTTCTTACACAAACAGAAACTGGCACAACACATAAATATAACCTGGATTCTCTACTAGTTTTATTCAACAAAAGGGATAGATAAAAAAAGAGGGGTGCAGAGACAGGTCTATAGATACAGGGGTAAGTTTGGGGGCCATGCGCACAGCTATGAGGAGTCCGGCGCATTTGTACATTGCAGGGTAAGCCCACCTGAGTGGGTGTACGGTCTCTAGGGGGACTAAGGCTACCTTCACATTTGCTTACCCCTCCGCAGCGTTCTGCAGAGGGATCCACAATGTGACCGCAGCACCGCAAGCCCCTATCTTTATAATGGGAGCACACGGTGCTGCACTTGACTGCGCATGACCGTGCGCACCCATTCACTGCCATATGTGATCTGTACGCAGGCGGATTCCTGCATACAAATCACACAGTCTCGTCCGCACCAGAAATGCAACATGTCGCGTTCGTGGTGCGGACGAGACTGGGTGATCTGTGCGCCGGCATCTGCCTGTGCACAGATCACATACGGCAGTGAATGGGTGTGCACGGTCTTGCGCAGTCAAGCGCAGCACCGTGCGCTCCCATTCTAAAGATAGGGGCTTGCGTCCCTGGTGCGGACGAGAGTATGTGATTTGTGCGCAGGCATTAGCCTGCGCACAGATCACATGTTGGAATGAATGGGTGCGCACAGTCCTGCGCTGTCAAGCGCAGCACCGTGCGCTCCCATTATAAAAATAGGGCTTGCGGTGCTGCGCTCACATTGCGGATCCCCTCCGCAGAACGCTGCGGAGGAGAACGCAAATGTGAAGGCAGCCTAAGAATGTTAAAGACATAAAGACCATTTTTAAGTTTTGCAAAATTCATAGTTTGTGCGCCATTTGGAAGAATTTGGTCCCAACAAAAAAAGCAGCAGTAAATGTTACCACATAAAAAAACTAAGCGTCAGATTCCTCATTTGCATTTTTTAAGTCACTTTTTTGATTTATGCTGCTGTTTATGCGCCAAAGTCATCAAAATG
>JARQOC010000005.1:484112939-484142465 GCA_033576535.1 Allobates femoralis | reverse complement strand
AAGGTAATTAAAAAAAAAAAATGCTGGAGAGGAGACGTCCAGGACACTTTGTCTCCGGATCTTGTGCACATGCCCTAAGGCTACGGTCAGATTAACGTTTCAGGGGGCTTGCATCCAAAACATAGCTTTTGGCAACCCTGACACCTTGTTACTGCCATGGTAACACGACGTCAGCGCTGCCAATGCTTACCTATGGAGACATGGCCCCTAGCTCAGCTGAAAAGCCAGCATCTGAGTGAAATCTTGCACTTTTTCCTAACACGATAAAAGACTTTTTCAGAATCATCTTTGCTCGTGCTGGGAAAAAGCGTGAGATTTCAAACTCCGGCACTCAGATGCAGACGTTTGATTTGCGCTGGGGGCCGCTTCTCCATAGGTAAGCATTGGCATCGCTGACGCCGCGTTACCATGGCAGTAACAAGGTGTCAGGGCTGCCAGTACATATGTTTTTAGCGCGACCCCCATGAAAACGTCAATCTGACCCTGGTCTAAAAGTGAGAAATTGTGTGAAAAAAAAGAAAATGTTGAATTTGACAACTTATTGTCACGAAATTCTGTGAAGTAGCTGTAGGTCCCAAATGCTCACTATACCCCTAGATATAATCCTTGAGGCGTCTAGTTTCCAAAATGGGGTCACTTGTGGGGAGCTCCAATGTTTAGGCACATAGGGGCTCTCCATACGCGACATGGTGTCTGCTAACAATTGGAATTGTTAGCGGATACCATGTCGCGTATGGAGAGCCCCTGTGTGCCTAAACATTGGAGCTCCCCCACAAACGTGACCCCATTTTGGAAACTAGACCCCCCAAGGAACTTATCTAGATGGGTGGTGAGCACTTTGATCCCCCAGATGCTTCACAAATTGATCCGTAAAAGTGAAAAAAGAAAATTTTTGTGAAAAAAAAAATATATTTTTTCACTTTTACTGATCAATTTGTGAAGCATCTGGGGGATCAAAGTGCTCACCACCCATCTAGATAAGTTCCTTGGGGGGTCTAGTTTCCAAAATTGGGTCACGTTTGTGGGGGAGCTCCAATGTTTAGGCACACAGGGGCTCTCCATACGTGACATGGTGTCCGCTAACAATTTGAATGGAAAATTAGCTCCAATTGTTAGCGGACACCATGTCGCGTATGGAGAGCCCTTGTGTACTTGAACATTGGAGCTCCCCCACAAGTGACCCCATTTTGGAAACGAGGCCCCCCAAGGAACTTATCTAGATGCATAGTAAGCTCTTTGAACCCCCAGGTGCTTCACAAATTGATTCGTAAAAATAAAAAAGTATTTTCTTTTCACACACATTTTCTTTTGGCCTCAATTTTTTCATTTTCACATGAGCAACAGGATAAAATGCATCCTAAAATTTGTTGGCCAATTTCTCCTGAGTACACCGATACCTCATATGTGGTCATAAACCACTGTTAGGGCGCACTGCAGGGCTCAGAAGGGAAGGAGCGCCATTTCACTTTTTGAATGAAAAATTTGTCCCAAAAGTCAAATGGCGCTCCTTTCCTTCTGAGCCCTGCCGTGCGCCCAAACAGTGGTTTATGACTACATATGAGGTATCGGTGTACTCAGGAAAAATTGCTCAACACATTTTAGGATCCATTTTATCCTGTTGCCCATGTGAAAATGAAAAAAATTGAGGCTAAAAGAAGATTTTGGTTGGAAAAATTGAAATGTCTATTTTTTCCTTCCACTTTGCTTTAGTTTCTGTGAAGCACCTGAAGGGTTAATAATCTTCTTGAATGTAGTTTTGAGGAGCTTGAGGGGTGCAGTTTTTGGACTGGTGTCACTTTTGGGTGTTTTCTGTCATGTACACCCCTCAAAGGGACTTCAAATGTGATGTGGTCACAAAAAAAAAATGGTTTTGTAAATTTTGCTGGAAAAATGAGAAATTGCTGATGAACTTTAAACCTTTATAACTTCCTAACCAAAAAAAATTTTTTCACAAAATTGTTCTGACGTGAAGTAGACATGTGGGAAATGTTATTTATTAACTATTTTCTGATCATCATAATGGGAGACCCAGACAATGGGGTTTAGGCAATCTGCCCTCCGGAGGCCACACTAGGTACTACAAGTTTTTTGTAGTCTCCGCCCCTCCGCCTATAAACCCCCACTGCAGGAGCAGATCCTCAGTCTTACTTCAGTGTGCTCGGAGATCACACCTCTGACTTGCACATCACAGAAGATTTGCTTAGGGATTTTGTGATGCAGCTTGAAGAAAAGTGGATCCCTGGAGAGGGGATTCCCGGCATAC
The DNA here is from genome assembly GCA_033576535.1 of Allobates femoralis. Lineage (NCBI taxonomy): Eukaryota > Metazoa > Chordata > Amphibia > Anura > Aromobatidae > Allobates > Allobates femoralis. The sequence continues at coordinate 484,140,202 of JARQOC010000005.1, read as the reverse complement.
TCCCTGTCCACCCTTGGGTGCATACAGGTCGAGGTACCTTGGTCCGTGGCCCTCGGGCCTGGACGCGGACTTGATTGTCTGGCCTGGTACTATGCCGTGCTCCCTCACTACTCACTTCTGAAGTGCTCTGGTGGGGTGGGAGCCCTGGAGCCTTGCACAGCTCCGTTCCAGTCTGCGGCCTATCCATGGAAGCTAACATGCGGACCGGAACCTGGACCCCCCGTCCGCTGCCCGCTGGACCGGTGCCGGACGTGGACCCATCGGGTACAGGTACTCTGTATATCCTTTTGGGCCTGGGGGGACATGGTGTATGTAGTTTATGTGACCATGTATTGAGAACCTCGGTCTTTCCTTCGGGACATGCGGTTCTAGGAGGGGGGCCCTGGATGAGGGGCACCTCTTATTGTCATCCGTATTGCACAGTGTGTAGGTGACGGCCGCCATTACAGACGGGTTCTGGCGCCTTTTTTCTCCCTGTGTGCGGATACTGAGCACGTCCCCCTCTGGGCGGTGACGTCATGCTCCTATGTGTACTCGGTCTCCTCGGGCTTCTGCTTAACCGCGCCCACTCATTAGTGACGCGTCGGCTATTTCTCCTCATTCCTGCACAGGGATTTGAAGCGTGCACATCGCGCTCCAGGGAGAAGCTGCAGTTTGCCCGCGGGGGTCACACACGTGCCACTCAGAGCCATCCTGGTCGGTAAGCCGCCGGGTATCCGGTGTTAACCCCTTACTGCCCCTTGCGGTCCCAGTATGGGCATGGGACATGTGGCTGAGGATGGCCTCTGCACAGCTTGCGGTCTCACTGGGCCTAGCTCCAGTGTTTCTGGCTCAGAGGCGGCTGCACCACTACTCTCCCCTGTGGTTCAGGCGGAGGCAGGGCCATGAGAGGTACAGAGGTCCTTTAATGACACTGTAGTGTCCAGAATGTCTTCCATGTCACAATCATTGGAGGCTATACTGAGGATGCTGTCTGATTCAGCCCCCCATACAGGGTCCCTTGGGGTTAACCCCAGGCAGGGAGAGAGATCTCATAAGAGATCCCGCTGGGAGGATTCCCCCGAGGTTGGTGACCATCATTCCTCTGACGAGGTACATGCATCTGATAGTGATGATGAGGGTGGAGACCCTGGCCCTGAGCCCCGGCCCCACAAAGCCCCTTCAGAGGGTCCAGGGGACGGTGTGGAGGATTGGGTTTCCTCCATTAACGAGATCCTGCGGCTCATCCCCCCCGGCTCGGTGGTGGATTGACCGCAGAAGGAATCTTTCCAGTGGCTGCCACCCTCGCGTCAGTCACGTGGTCTGTTCACTGACCACTCCAATTTTTGGAGAGTGGTCAGGACGCCCAGGGAGCATCCTGAGAGACGTTTCATTGGGAAGACTAAGGATTCACGTTATCCTTTTCCTAATGAGGTTCTGGGAGAATGGTCGCGTTCCCCTAGGGTGGACGCTTCCTTGACCAGAGTTGCCGCTCATTCTCTGTTTTCGGCAGAGGATAGTTCCTCTCTGAAGGATCCTATTGACAAGCAATGCGAGTCATATGCTAAGTCTATATATGAGGCTGTGGATTCTTCTTTTACCCCAAATTTTTCTATGATTTGGACTTTGCAGATCATTACTGCATGTCTGGAGGGGATCACCGATATCCCGGGGTCTGACCCGGAGGTGACAGCTCTTGCCAACAAGGCTAAGGCCTATGCTGAATACGCCAGATCAGCTGCCCTTGACACAGCTAATGCCGTGGCCTCTGCTAATGCCGTGGTTTTGCGCAGATTGCTGTGGATGCACCTCTGGGACTCGGTTAATGGGTCCAAGAGGATTTTGCAAGTCATGCCCTTGTCGGGCGATAGGCTTTTTAGGGACGAGCTGGATAAGCGAATTAAGGAGTTTACTGAGAAGAAGATCCCTCAGAACGGGCCTAAGCCGCAGGGTCTCAGAGTCACTGGCGTAACAAGATTCGCCAGAAGAAGCCACCGGGGTCCGCAGCAGCTGCCGACCCCAAGGCGCCCTCTACATGACTCGCTCCCGACTCCTGCCGCCCCACCGGTTGGAGGACGCCTGGCCCTGTTTCAGGACGTATGGCTTCTTCATATTCAAGAGCGGTGGGTGAGAGACATTGTCTCTCGGGCTGCAGGATCGAGCTGCAGCCCTTTCCTCCGAACCGTTTCTTTCTTTCCTCTCCGTCACCGGAAAAAGCTCAGGCCTTTCACCAAGTTCTGGTTGGTCTTCAAAGGGACGGAGTTGTGATCCCAGTTCCGCCTGGGGAACGTTTCAGAGGGTTTTTATTCAAACCTCTTCATTGTACCGAAGTAGGACGGTTCGTTTCGCCCAGTGCTGGGTCTGAAATTGTTCAACCAACATGTGCAAGGGCGAAAGTTTCGCATGGAATCCCTGCGATCAGGGATAGCAGCCATGTCTCAGGGAGACTTCCTGGCATCCATAGACATCAAGGATGCCTACCTGCATGTGCCCATTGCACCAGCACATCAACGCTGGCTCAGGTTTGCAGTGGGAGAAGAACACTTCCAGTTTGTGCCGTTCGGTCTGGCTTCGGCCCCGCGGGTCTTCACGAAGGTGATGACGGCCATGGTGGCGATCGGCTGATCAAGGCCCCGTCGAAGGAGCTTTGTCAAGGGAGCCGGGACGCGACCCTCGGGACTCGGGAGCAGTTTGGGTGGATCCTGAATCTCCCAAAAATCCTCACTAGTGCCAACTCAGTCATTGACTTATCTGGCCATGGATTTTCCCCCAGCCCCGGCACTGGTGTTACTACCCCAGAAGGAGCAGACCTCCATCTATTCGGGGGTCCGAGCCCTTCTTCATTCCCCACGATCATCCCCGAGGGGATTAATGGAGCTAGTGGGGCACATGGTGACGGCAATGGAAGCAGTGCTTTTTTGCGCGATTTCATCTCCGCCCTTTGCAGCTGGAGATTCTCCACAAGTGGACCAAGAGGACATCATCTCTGGACAGAGTGGTGTCACTTCTCACCAAACGAAGGAATCTCTTCATTGGTGGCTTCAACCCCGTCACTTGGCACGGGGGCGGTCTTTCCTGCAACCTTCGTGGTTGGTGGTGACCACGGATGCCAGCCTGACAGGCTGGGGTACGGTGTCCTTGCACCACAGAGCTCAGGGTCTCTGGACAGTGTCAGAGTCCTCCCTACAACTCAATGTCCTGGTAATCAGAGCGATTTACCTGGCACTTCTGGCTTTCCACCGTTTTCTGGCAGGGAAGCACATAAGAATCCAAACGGACAACGCGACGGCCGTCGCGTACGTCAACCATCAGGGCGGGACTCGAAGTGCCCAGGCCCTTGCCGAAATCCACCACATTCTGTCATGGGTGGAGGACAACGATTCGTTGATCTCAGCAGCCCACATCCCGGGAGTGGACAATTGGGAGGCCGACTATCTAAGCCGGCAAGGCATGGACGCTGGAGAGTGGTCTCTACACCCGGACGTCTTCCAGTCCATCTGTCGACGATGGGAACTCCAGATGTGGATCTGATGGCCTCGCGGCTCAATCACCAAATTCCGCAGTTCATGGCGCGGTCGTGGGATCCGCAGGCTCTGGGAGCAGACGCGCTGGTAGAAGGATTGGTCCAGGTTCCATCTTCCGTATGTGTTCCCGCCGTTGGCATTGATTCCAAGGGTCCTGCGCAAAAAGTCAGGACGGAATGTCGCAGAGCCACTCTAGTGGCGCCGGATTGGCCCAGGAGGTCTTGGTATCCGGACCTGTGGCAGCTCGCAGCCGGGAGCCGTGGAGACTGCCAGAAAGATCGGATCTCCTGTCTCAGGGTCCGTTTCTTTTATCTCAATTCCGCGGCCCTCAAGTTGACTGTATGGCCCTTGAGTCCTGGCTCTTGACTTCCAGAGGATTTTCTTCCTCGGTTGTTTCCATTTTGACTCAGGCCAGACGGCCTGCCTCGTTGAAGATCTATCACGGGACTTTGAAAAATTTTCTTTTCCTGGTGCTCTTCAGTTGGGAAAAAGGCTTGGCCGTTCCTCTCCCAAAGTTGCTTCCTTCCTTCAATCAGGAATGGAGATGGGTCTGTCTCTCAGTACTCTGAAGGGACAAGTGTCGGCACTGTCGGTGCTGTTTGACAAGCGTTTGGCTAAGCTACCAACGGTCCGTACGTTTCTGCAAGGAGTTGGCCGGGCGGTTCCGCCGTACAAACGTCCCCTGGATCCTTGGGACCTCAATGTGGTCCTGCCGGCTTTGCAGAAGCCTCCTTTTTTGAGCCTTTGAGGGATTTTTCCCTAGTTCGCCTGTCCCAGAAAGTGTTTTTTTCTGGTGGCCATTACACCGCTCAGGAGGATCTCGGAACGGGCAGCGCTCTCGTGCAAGTCCCCATTCCTGGTGGTTCATCAGGATAAGGTGGTGTTGCGCACGAGGCCCGAATTCCTGTCTAAGGTGGTGTCACCTTTCCATATTACTCAGGAGATTGTTCTTCCTTCTTTTTGCCCTAAGACCGATTCACCGGTTTGAGAAAGAGTTGCACACTCTGGACCTGGTGAGGGCTATCAGGATTTATGGGTCCCGTACTGCATTTGTACGCACCTCGGACTCTCTGTGTTGTCCTTACGGCTGGTCGCTGTAAGGGTTCCCCGGCCTCCAATTCTTCTTTGGCTCGGTGGATCAAAGCTCCTATTCTGGAAGCTTACCGTTCTTCTGGTATGCCTCTCCCGGTGGGATTGAAGGCACACTCTACCGGGCCGTTGGTGCCTCTTGGGCTCTACGGCACAGGGCTTCGGCTCACCAAGTTTGTCAGGCAGCCACTTGGTCTAGCCTCCATACGGTTACCAAACATTACATGGTACATGCCCATGCCTCTGCGGATGCGAGTCTGGGCAGGCGGGTCCTACAGGCGGCGGTGGCTCACCTTTGAGGTGCCCCGTACATCAAACGTCTCATACGAACTCTTTTCCCCGCCCTGGGGTGTTGCTTTAGGACATCCCCATTGTCTGGGTCTCCCATTATGATGATCAGAAAAAAGAGAATTTTGTTTACTTACCGTAAATTCTTTTTTCTTGAATCATTAATGGGAGACCCAGCACCCACCCAGTTGTCCCGTTGGACGTTTTGTTGTGTTTTGAACCTTTTGACTCAGGCTTCTTTGGCTAGCATTGTTCGCAGCCATGCCTAGAGTTGTGGTGTGGGTTGTCTCCTCGCAGCTTGTGAACTAAACTGAGGATCTGCTCCTGCAGTGGGGGTTTATAGGCGGAGGGGCGGAGACTACAAAAAACTTGTAGTACCTAGTGTGGCCTCCGGAGGGCAGATTGCCTAAACCCCATTGTCTGGGTCTCCCATTAATGATTCAAGAAAAAAGAATTTACGGTAAGTAAACAAAATTCTCTTTTTTGTGTCACAGAACTCTCTGGTTTAACAGAATAAAAATTCAAAATTTGAAAATGGCGCAATTTTCAAAATTTTCGCAAAAATTATCGACCTAAATTTACCACTAACATGAAGTCCAATATTTCACGAAAAAACAATCTCTGAATCGCTGCCATCCTTTGAAGCATTCCAGAGTTATTACCTCATAAAGGGACAATGGTCAGAATTGCAAAAAACGGTCTGGTCATTAAGCTGCAAAGTGACTGTCTTTAAGGGGTTAAAAAAAAAACCATTCACAGCTCAAATGACAGAAAAATAAAAGTTGAGTATTAGAAAGTGGTGAAATTTTTTTTTGTACACTTCTGAATTTTTTTCTGTTGAGTCGGAGAATTATGTTATCAGGTGATTTTTGTGGTGGAATAAAATCCTTAAAGGTAATAGCAGAGTCTTGTAGGGTTTTTCTCAACCTCATTACCTCAGTTGGATATATACCGTGTTTTTTGGATTACAAGACACTCTTTTGTTCCCCTAAATTTTGGGGGAAAGTGGGGAGGGTGCATCTTAAAATCCAAAGCTACTTTCTGTACTGTAGAGGGGTGGCTTTAGAGCGGTGTCCAGGGGATGGAGCGGGCTACAGAGGCTGCGGCAGGTCACGAGCTCCCGCTCATTAGCCTCATGTAATATGCACTGCATTCCACTGTCCATCACCTCAGTGCTGAATCCGCACTGAGATGTGGACAGGGGAGGCTGCATATTACATGTGCCTTCACTCCCCCTCCACCCATTCTTGATAAGCCATCCCCCTCCCCCCCATCACTCTAAATACCCCTCCTGCTGGCGCGCACATAGTAAAATAACAAACGCCTTTACCTCAGACCTCCATAGCTCGCTCTGTACTCACAGCTCAGAGCTTTCTCTTTCTGGGTCTGTGCCAGCATCCGATCACATGATCGACACAACACAGTGATGTCATCACTATGTGCCCCAATCACATGATCCCATGCCCAGGACCGGCGCAGGAAGTTACCACTGAGCTGGGAGTACAGAGCGAGCTACGGAGGGTGAGGTAAAGGCGTTTGTTATTTTACTATGTACGCACCAACGGGGGGCATATAGAGTGACGAGGGGGCGCAATGTGCCAGGATGGGGGGTTATGTGTGCATGTATATATTTAGGAATTTTTGCTTTGGCAGCATTAGCATCACAATCTACACGGCACAGTGTCCTGTTCATATGCATACGTTCTGTCTGCACAAAAGACAGGTTTTCTTACCACTAATGTGCGTCGCCTGTATCTTTCCTTGTAGATGGACACAATTGTAAATCCACTGCGCAATTCAATGAGAAATGTCTCCAATGCTGTAAAATCCATTCCAGACAGCTTAGCTGAAGGGATGAATAAGATGTCTGACAACGTGGGCAAAATGTCAGAAAAACTCGGACAAGATATAAAGCAATCTTTTTTTAAGGTCTGTTGCTTTTTTAGATTATTTAACATTTCTATCATATAGTGCAAGAGCAAGACAAACACTTGGTGCCGATGTATTGAGCAGGGGCTATTCATGCACATGCTTTATTTTATTATCACGTTTTATTTTCTGATATTTTCAGCCTTACATCTTCTAATCGGCCCTAAAGGAAAGCTGTCACCATGAGAATGCAGTCCAGTCTGCAGGCAGCATCTTATAGAACAGGGGCTGAACAAATTGATGTATAGTTTTGTGATAAAATATTCAGTATAACCTGTGTTTTAATCATTTACTCCTCTACTCTTTCTTTATTTTTCAGTCCAATATGGCGGTCTGATTAGTAATTGATAGCTTTTGTTTCAAAAATATAAAAAGAAAGCTCATCACTGATGGGACCGTCCCACTGGACTGAAAAATAAAAAAAGAAAGCTCATCACTGATGGGACCATCCCACTGGACTGAAAAATAAAAACGACCAAAGTCTGGATCTATGCAACTGTATACATTTTTATTTAAATACAGAGGGACAGGTGTGATGACAGCTTAAAAAACATTATTCAAATCCTCATGGTGACATAGAGAGGGTTACTGTAGATACCTTTATGTAAGATTAGAGGTGGGAATTAAAATACCCACAATTGTGTCTATTAGGATGTGTGTTTTTCTAATTTATATGGACTGAAAAATATAAAGAGCAGAGGAGTAAATGATTAAAGCACAGGTTTTACTGAATATTTCATCACAAAACTATATCAATCAGCTGAGTTTCCCCTACTTTATAACATCATGCCTGCAGACTGGACTGCATTCTCATGGTGACAGGTTCCCTTTTTAAATTGGCCAAAGTGTAGCAAATCTGATCAAAATGAATAATTAACTGATTGTCCCATAAACAAAGTAATTAATACAATACACACATATACACAAATGCAATGATATCCTCAGACCCATTGTGAGACTATATGCAGGTGCAGTGGGCCCTGGGTCCCTTCTGATGCATGACAATGCTTGGCCTCATATGGCTGAATTGTGTCAGCAGTTTCTGCATGATGAAGACATTGATGCTATGGACTAGCCTGCTTGTTTCCCAGACCTTAAACCAGTCTAGCACATCTGGGATAACTTGTGTTGTTCTATCCATCAATGCTATATTGCACGACAGACTGTCCAGGACCTGACTGATGTTTTGAACCAGGTCTGGGAGGAGATCCCTTAGAAGAACATTTGCCGCCTCATCAGGAGCATGCCCATAGTTATATTATTTATATATATATATTGCTTTAACGTAGTCATGGCCAAAAATGTTAGTTGTGTTTTGTCATATACTTTTTTTGTTCCCTTTGTATGTATTGGAACAATAACAGTAACAACTGAAAAAATGCAAATTGGACATAATGCCCCAAAAGTGGGACGGACTATATTGTTTGCACCTTTCAAAAATTGTGGATAAACAACCTTGTTTCAAGCATGTGAAGCTCATTCAAACTTGCCGGTGGCAAATAACAGGTGTTGGCAAGATGAAAATCGCATCTGAAACTTACTCTGTTGATTCAATCTTTGCATAGTGTTTGTGTGTGCCAAAGTAAGTACACACAACTGAGGACTTGAGATTGTTAATATTATTCTGCAATTTTAGTTCTCAAGGGTAGAAGTCGATCTCCAGAGATCTTGATGTTCTTTTGTCTACTGTGCGCAGCATAATCAAGACGTTTACAATCCATGGCACTGTAGCTAAACTCCCTGGACATGGCTGGCAGAGAATAATTTCTGAAACGTTGCAACACAGGATAGGCAGGATGGTGGATAAGCAGCTCCAAAGAAAATCAAGCTGTCCTGTAAGCCCAGGGTGCATCAGTGTCAGCATGAACTATCCGTCAACATTTGAATGAAATGCTGTGGGTGTGACCGAGGAGAACCCCACTGATGACACTGAGACATTAAAAAGCTAGGCTGCAGTTTACCAAATTGTACATACATAAGTAAGCCAAATCCTTCTAGGAAAGTGTGTTGTGGACACGAGACCAAAATAGAGCTTTTTGGTAAAGCACATTATTCTATTGTTGACTGAAAATCGAATGAGGCCTGCAAAGTAAAGAACACAGTACCTACTGTCAAATATGGTGGCGGATCAAAGATGTTTTGGGGTTGTTTGAAGCCTCTGGCACTAGGTGTTTTAACTGTGTACAAGGCATCATGAAGATTTCCAAAGAATTTTGGTTCACAATGTAGTCCAGTCTAGTGTCAAAAAGCTGGGATTGCGTTGTGAGTCTCCCAGCAGGACAATCACCCCAAACATACTTCAAGAATCACACAGAAATGCATAGAAACAAATCGCTGGAGACTTCTCAAGCAGCCAGGAATGAGTCCGGATCAAAATCCCATTGATCACCTGTGGAAAGATCTTAAAATTGCTGTTGGGCGCCTTCAAATATGAGAGACCTGGAGCAGACTATAAAGAAGACTCCAAAATTCCAGTTGAGAGGTGTAAGAGGCCCGTCTCACCAAGTGACGTCGCCGGAAATGGCGACGACGGGCGGGAGCACGTACGTTTTTGGCGCCCTGCTAGCGTCGCCGTCGCATGTTTACATGCAGCGACACACTGGCGATCTGACAGGCGGCCTATGGCTCCCATCGACTGTCTGATCACGGTCCCCCTGTTACATGGGGCGATGTCTACACATCGCCCCTTAGTGCTCGCCTGGTTTCAGAGCACTGATGTGAAACCAGGCGACCACTCAGAGGTGATATGTAGCGCCCGACATCGCCCCTATGTCGCCTAAGAAATCAGCGGTGCCGTCGCCAGGTGTGACGGTACCCTAAGAAGCTTGTAGATGGTTATAGGAAGCGATTGGTTGCAGTTACTCAATCCAAAGGGTATGCAACCAAATATTAAGTGGAGGTGCCAACAGTTTTGCCCAGCCCATTTTGCTTTTGTTTTATGTCCAATTTGCCTTTTTCTGGTCGTCATAATGGGAGACCCAGACAATGGGGTTTAGGGCTCTGCCCTCCGGAGGTCACACTAGGTACTACAAGTTTGTAGACACCGCCTCCTCCGCTTATAAACCCCCACCGTAGGAGACATCCTCAGTTTTAAACTTAGTGTGCTCGGAGGATCACGCTTTGCTTGCACTTCACTGCATTCTCACAGCTTACGTGATGGCGTATGAAGACAAGGTAAAATGGTCCCGCTCGGGACCCCCGACAGCCTCCCCGCTCACCCTCTGCGGAACACGCTGGTGGAGGTACCGGAGGGCTTTTAGCCTGGACACTTCAGTGTTCTCCCGGTACGCTGTCGCGCTCCTTTCCTTTCCATCCCTCCATGGAGGCTCTGGTAAGGGGGAGCCTGGAGCCTTGCACAGCTCCGCTCCGTCCGAGGCCTCCCTAAATGGTGCTTACAGACCGGACGGAGCCAGCCCAGTCCGAGGCCTCCCTAAATGGTGCTTACACTCCGGACTGGTGCTGTACCCCCGTCCGAGGCCTCCCTAAAGGTGCTTACAGACCGGACCGGCACTGAGGCACCTGGTGTGTCTCCTGCTGTGCCTGGGGGTAGTGTCTGGCATTTTGTGTCATGACACTCAGACCGCGCGGTTACCCTCGGGTCCGCGGTTCTGGCGGTGACCCTGTGCTGGGGTCACCCTGGCTGACCGCCCTGTGTATCACAGGGGCTGAGGCTGTAGACTGCGGGTGTTTTATGTGTACATGCAGTCTGAGAGTGTGTGTGGTGATATTCACATTCTTTTCCCGCGCTGCGGGCTCCGGCACCTCCATTGCTGAGGCAGTCTGGAGGAGGAGGAGGCAGCCCTTATGGTGACATCACCGCTGGGCGCGTTGTGTGTTCTTCCCGCGTGTTCCTGGCTCCGCCCACATCTTCACTGTCGGCGGCCATCTTCTCCCTCACTTCCCGGCTGGGATCTGGCTGCAGCGCGTGTCTGCACTTACAAGGGAGACCGGAACTCGCGGAGGTCACACACACACACCGCTTCCTCCTACCGCTTTATTGCGGTCGGTAAGCCACCGGGATTCCCGGTTTGTTTGTGAACTTTGGCTTATATTCCCCTCACTGTGGAGATGTCCTCAGTTGGGAAGCATGCTGCTAAGGCGGCGGTGGTCTCCATTGCCTGTGTTACATGCAACGGGACAATGGTGGAGGGGTCCTGCAATAACTGCGGACGCCCAGAGGCCCGGTCTGCTACTACTGAGTCTGCAAATCCGGGATTATACCCTGAGGTTCAGGTGATCCCAGGGCCATGGGAAACGCAGAATAAGATCAATGAATCTCTGCTGTCCCAGATGTCCTCCATGTCACAAACCCTGGAGGCACTGCATAGGAGACTGGAAAACCCAGCTACTCCTCCTAGTTACCCCCGGGTGTCTCTTACTTCTGCTGTAAGACCCCCTAAGCGAGCCCGTGAGGCTTCTCCTGAGCTCCAGACTCTCTCTGAGGAGGAGCGTTCCTCTGATGGTGAGGAAGATGATGGGGGTTCTACTCTTGGGTCTATGTCTGAACCTCCAGATGGGGTGGAGGATCTGGTGTCCTCCATCAATGAGACATTGCGTCTTGTCACTCCTCCTGAGGAGGTGACTGTACACCCCAAGGAGATCTATCAATGGCTGCGGCCAGAGGCTAGACCAAGTGGCTCCTTCATGGACCACACTAATTTCGGAAGGGTGATTAAAGCTCCCAGGTTACATCCTGGGCGGCGTTATGTCCGTAAAACTAAGGACAATCGCTTTCCCTTTCCCCAGGAGGCGCTCCAGGAATGGTCGCAGTCTCCCAAGGTGGATGCTTCCATGACTAGGATTGCTGCGCGCTCCTTGTTTTCTGCCTCTGATAGCTCCTCGTTGAAGGATGCTACTGATAGACAGGTCGAGCAACTCGCCAAGTCTTCCTATGAGGCTGTGGGGTCTTCGTTTGCCCCTAATTTTGCCGCGGTCTGGACCCTACAAGCGATTACTATCTGTTTGGATGGTATCACTGATCTAGCTAGGTCCAGTCCAGAGGTCCTGGCTCTCACTGAGAGAGCAAGGGCCTATGCGGACTATGCCAGGACGGCATCTTTGGAAACTGCCACTCGCTCTGCTGTGGCCTCGGCCAATGCAATTGCGATCCGCAGGCTGTTGTGGCTGCGTCTTTGGGACTCAGATGCCACATCTAAGAAGATTTTACAAAATCTTCCGTTCGCTGGTGACAGGCTTTTTGGCACCGAACTGGACAAATTGATAAAGGATTCTGCTGAGTCTAAGATCCCGCAGAATAAGCCTAAGCCACGGTACACCGTGAAAAGGAACCCTAAGCAGTGGTCCTTTCGCTCCGGTTCACAGTCATCAACGGCGTCCACTCGCTCAGACCGAGGGGGCAAGCCTGCTACTCAGTGGCGTTCCAAGAGTCGTCAGAAGAAGCCGGCGGGGGCAGCGGCTGCCACCCCCAAGCCCGCCTCGACATGACTCGCTCTCTCATCCTGCCTCCCCACAGGTGGGGGGCCGCCTCTCTCGCTTTCAGGACAAGTGGCTTCTTCACATTCAAGATCAGTGGGTTCGAGACGTAGTCTCAAGAGGTTACAGGATAGAGCTGACGTCACAACCAATACCCCGATTCCATCGGTCGGTTCCATCTCCAGAAAAGGCTCAGGCTTTTCACCTGGTGTTGGAGGGACTCCGCAGAGACGGAGTGGTGGTCCCTGTGCCCATGGAAGAGAGGTTCAGGGGTTTTTACTCCAACCTCTTTATTGTCCCAAAGAAGGACGGCTCTTTTCGCCCGGTTTTGGACCTCAAGTTGTTCAACCGTCACGTGTTGGTTCGGAAGTTCCGCATGGAATCCCTGCGCTCCGTGATCGCGGCTGTGTCACAGGGAGACTTCCTAGCGTCCATCGATATCAGGGACGCTTACCTTCACGTCCCCATTGCACCAGCTCATCAGCGCTGGTTGAGATTCGCAGTGGGGGAAGAGCACTTCCAATTTGTGGCACTGCCTTTCGGGCCAGCCTCAGCGCCACGGGTGTTCACAAAGGTGATGGCCTCCATGATGGCTCTCCTGCATGCGCAGGGACACGCCGTCATACCCTATTTGGACGACCTATTGGTCAGGGCGCCATCGGAAGACCTTTGTCGGGTGAGCCTGGAGGTGACCATGAAGTCCCTGGAACGGTTCGGGTGGCTTATCAACATTCAAAAGTCGACCCTGGTTCCGACCCAGTCATTGACATATCTGGGCATGGACTTCCACACGGACTCGGCCCTGGTGTCCCTACCTCAAGCCAAGCAGCTTGCGATCCAATCAGGAGTGCAGAATGTCCTCCTGTCTCCACAGTCATCCCTACGGGTATTGATGAGACTGGTGGGTCGCATGGTAGCGGCGATAGAGGCGGTGCCGTTCGCACAGTTTCGCCTCCGTCCTCTCCAGCTGGAGATTCTTCGCAGATGGGACAAGAGGACGATCTCTCTGAATCGGCTGGTGACACTGTCACAACCAACCAGGGACTCTCTACAGTGGTGGCTCCAGCCACATCACCTGTCACGGGGCCGGTCCTTCCTAAAACCGTCATGGTTAGTGGTGACCACCGACGCCAGTCTGAAGGGCTGGGGGGCGGTGTTCTTGCACCACAGGGCTCAAGGCCTCTGGACTCAGTCGGAGTCGGCGTTGCAGATCAACGTGCTGGAGATCAAGGCGGTCTTTCTGGCGCTACTGGCGTTTCAGAAATTTCTGTCAGGACAGCCCATTCGGGTACAGTCCGACAATGCGACGGCCGTCGCCTACATAAATCATCAGGGAGGGACCAGAAGTGCTCAGGCCCTCGCCGAAGTCCACCGCATTCTACTCTGGGTGGAGGAAAACGGCTGCCTGATCTCCGCAGTTCACATCCCAGGGGTCGAGAACTGGGAGGCCGACTATCTGAGCCGACAGGGGATGGACGCCGGAGAGTGGTCCATACATCCAGACGTCTTCCGGGACATCTGCGGCAGGTGGGGCACTCCGGACGTGGATCTGATGGCCTCACGGCTGAATCATCAGGTGCCCCAATACATGGCGAGATCTTGGGATCCCCAGTCTCTGGGGGCGGACGCCCTGATCCTGAGCTGGTCCAGCTTTCAGCTGCCATATGTGTTTCCGCCTCTGGCTCTGATTCCCAGGGTCCTGTGGAAGATCAGGACAGAATGCAGAGTGGCCATTCTAGTGGCTCCAGATTGGCCCAGGAGGTCTTGGTACCCGGACCTGTGGCAACTGTCAGGCGGACACAGGTGGGCTCTTCCAGAACGCGCAGATCTACTCGCGCAAGGCCCATTCTTCCACCTCAATTCCAGGGCCCTCAGATTGACTGCATGGCTCTTGAGGCCTGGCTGCTGACATCCAGAGGTTTCTCTTCTACAGTGGTTGCCACTATGAATCGGGCAAGGAAACCTGTTTCCAGGAAGATATACCACAGAACGTGGAAAATCTTTTTTACCTGGTGTGCCTCTGGTGGCCGCTCACCGTGGCCATTGTCCATCCCGACATTGTTGGCTTTCCTACAGTCGGGGTTGGAGTTGGGATTATCCCTTGGCTCTCTGAAAGGTCAAGTATCAGCACTTTCAGTGTTGTTTGACAGGCGCTTGGCGCTCCTCCCGAAGGTACGTCAATTTCTGCAGGGGGTGTCTCAGGTGGTCCCGCCCTATAGACAACCTCTGGACCCTTGGGACCTAAACATGGTCCTGGCGACACTGCAGAAACCGCCGTTTGAGCCACTGAGAGACGTCTCTCTCTCTCGTCTGTCCCAGAAGGTGGTCTTTCTGGTGGCGATTACGTCTCTGAGACGGGTCTCAGAATTGGCTGCACTTTCGTGCAAGTCTCCCTTTCTGGTGGTTCACCAAGACAAGGTGGTGTTGCGCCCACGGCCTGAATTTCTGCCGAAGGTGGTTTCAACGTTTCACCTAAACCAGGAGATTGTTCTCCCATCATTTTGCCCCGCTCCCGTTCATCAGGTTGAGCGCGACCTCCATACTCTGGATCTCGTGAGAGCTGTACGCATTTATGTGTCCAGGACCGCCTCCTTTAGGAGTTCGGATTCCTTATTTGTCCTCACGATGGGTCGTTGTAAGGGGGCCGCGGCTTCGAAGTCGACCTTGGCCAGATGGATCAAGGCTCCCATTCAGGAGGCGTACCGGTCTTCTGGTTTGCCTCTCCCGGTGGGTTTGAAGGCACACTCTACGAGAGCTGTAGGTGCCTCCTGGGCCTTGCGACATCGAGCTTCTGCTCTACAGGTGTGTCAGGCGGCCACTTGGTCCAGCCTGCACACTTTCTCTAAGCACTATATGGTGCATGCCCATGCCTCTGCGGATGCGAGTTTGGGCAGGCGGGTTCTCCAGGCGGCGGTTGCCCACCTTTAGAGGGAACCATGTGTTATCCGTCTTGTTGAGGAACTCTTCCCGCCCTGGGGTATTGCTTTAGGACATCCCCATTGTCTGGGTCTCCCATTATGACGACCAGAAAAAAGAGAATTTTGTTTACGTACCGTAAATTCTTTTTTCTTTAGTCATCAATGGGAGACCCAGCACCCACCCAGTTGTTCCGTTGCATATTTTGCACTTGTTCTGTTCTCTGTTGAGACAGTGTTTGCCGGGTTGTTGAACCGTCTGTGCACGGCATTCTTCCCGATGTTTCGGGTGTGGTTTAATTTCTCCTCGCAGCTTATGGACTAAACTGAGGATGTCTCCTACGGTGGGGGTTTATAAGCGGAGGAGGCGGTGTCTACAAACTTGTAGTACCTAGTGTGACCTCCGGAGGGCAGAGCCCTAAACCCCATTGTCTGGGTCTCCCATTGATGACTAAAGAAAAAAGAATTTACGGTACGTAAACAAAATTCTCTTTTTTTTCTCCATTTGTGGTGTTCCAATTTACACAAAGGAAATAAATGTGGATTACAAAACCTGTGTAATTGTAATAATTTTCTGGGGGAAACACTTTATTTTCTGGAACAATTTCAATGGTGCCAACATTTGAAGCCATAACTTTAGTCTTCCATTTTTGTTTTGATTTTATTTTAGTTTTTAACCTGTTTAAAACGTAAAAACCCACAAAGACAATAAGGATGGCTAAAAATATGCAGCCCCTAAAAAAAATTAATCACAAAAGAACATTTCAACTCCTCCTTTTCCATGTGACATCCAGTCCGTATAACAGACAATGTTACCGCCAAATTCACACTAATTCGTCTTCACTAATGCATTTTCAGGCCATCCTTTACAGGTGTCCCATATGGTCTAGGGGCAAAAGGAAACAGTAGAAATGTTTGATAATTACACCTTTTTTTTATTTTCCTTCTACCATTTAAGGCTCCAATCCTCGTACCAAAGCCCGATTCAGATCCTGAACATTGTCGAGTGTCCGCTCAGCTGGATGACAATGTGAGTACATAGTCCGTTCTCCTAAAATATATGAGGGAATTAGTTGTTCTAGGGTATGTGTTGATACTCTGTGATATATCGGTTACAGAACTAAGAAGGAAAAGTTGTGTAATTATGAAAATCACAGGGTAAACACATTTTATTGTTATGCAAATAATGAAAAAAAAAAAAGTTAAAACCTCTCAATTTAGTCAGTATCAAGTATCAGTGCAGAAATCCTGGTACTTACTGCCTTGGCTGCTATCAGTGAGGTTATTAATGGGAGTGAGCAATGTTCTGTAATACTGCAGGCTATGGTAGCATGTTTAGGCAATGTAGATTATCCCACATCATAATCTCAGGAGTAGGCTAGGTGTCAAATTCACAAGTGCCCATGTGTCTATGCAAGCCCAAATGAAGCAATGGAGGTCTTTCCTCTTCAGCAATGCATCCTGCATTTTTCTTGTATACAGTGATAACTCGACATTGGTTTGGAGACCATGCGAGCAACACAATGAAGAGCCCTTTAAAAAGGAATGTTACACCGGTTCTACTCCCGGGTGTGGGCTGGAAGCACACTATCCTACTTACATGCGAGTCTCTCGGACGAGACTCCAATCAGTGACACTGAACGGCTGCTCCCTCTCTGGACGGGAGTGTGATGCTGCACAAAAACACAAACAGCTGACACTCCCATCCAGAGAGGGAAAGGCCATTCAGTGTCACTGATTGGAGTCTCGTCCGTGAGACTCGCATGTAAGTAGGATAGTGTGTGTCCACCCTTATGGTGTGTGATGGTGTAATGTGCAGTAGCTGGACCTCTCTAGTCTTCATACTTCTCATTCTGCCCCACTGTGTAAATGGAGTCTTTAAAGGGAACCTTTCAGACATTTTATAAATGTGGAATCAGTGGTATGGCTGCACAGGTGCATGTTCCCCAACTGTGAAAGTCTAATGTGCCAGTCTTGAAAAACTCAGACTGTAAGAGCATTGGAGGTGGATGAGTGCACTTGTAAGTACAGATGCTTAGACACGCCCCAGTGCACTCCAACCACATTTGCCTATGACGTCTTTGGATTTTTGATGATTGGCACATCACATCTCTACAGAAAAGGCATCAATGATTGGTGGATAGCAATGCCATATGTGAGTATGTAAAAACTCATGACATGCTGACAGGTTCCATATAAAGTAGAGAAATGCTTTAGGGCATAGTGTGCATAGAAGGAAATGTTTGAGCAGTGCTCACTTCACTTTTTAACACTTTTAGTTTTAATGATTTTGTTGTTGAGTCTGATATTCACACCCCCCCCTATTATATAAAGATATTTAGATAATTAATGATGACTGACTAATTATTGATACTTGGGATTTGGCTTGACCATAAATTCATAGTTTACACCCTTAGAGATACAGTTTGTGCTTCTAGAAGTTCAGGCTGCTATAAGAATAACAGAAAGAAATACCTTGAAGGATCTGCAAATGGGATAGGAAATCTTTTATCTTTGAGTTGAACTTACAACACAAAGATTATTGGTAATTATATGGGTATTGGTCATCGTCATAAATCTGCACCTGTCCTCCTCTGTGAATTTTTATATGTCACATCAAAGCATTCCAGGGTGTCTTCCTAAACATCCCTGTGTTACCAGCACATTGATAAATGCCTTTGTATTAAAGTACTTTGGATTGTTCGTCATGGCTGTAAAATGATCAGGTGCTTCACATAGTACTCACAGTTCCCATCTTTTCTGTAAATCTTGACATCTATGTACACTGACAAATTCCCTG
The DNA here is from genome assembly GCA_033576535.1 of Allobates femoralis. Classification (NCBI taxonomy): domain Eukaryota; kingdom Metazoa; phylum Chordata; class Amphibia; order Anura; family Aromobatidae; genus Allobates; species Allobates femoralis. The sequence continues at coordinate 484,122,245 of JARQOC010000005.1, read as the reverse complement.
AGATCTTTATGATGTCTTTTTCCTGATATTCTGTATTTCTTGTCCCAAGTAGAAACAATTTCCAACTGGATGACTATAAAGTATTTCTATTTCTCCAGACTAGGCCTCTCATACCACATTGTATCACAATCATTAATGCTAACCTTGAAAATAAACAAAAAAAAGGGGGGGTATGTAAATGAAAGATTGTGGAAAGTTTCTATTATTAATTAATTAGACTGGTAAAAGTCATGTCCTGCCTGTAATTTCTTGTATAAGGCGGCACGGTCAGGGTTGAATGTCTTAACTGAGACGTCACATAAATCTCGTTCTGTTAGGTTGATGACAATATCCCTCTCCGTGTAATGCTTCTGCTCATGGATGAAGTCTTTGACCTGAAGGAAAGAAATCAGTGGTTAAGAAGACAAATCACCAGCCTTCTTCAGCAGCTCATTAGAGCCACATATGGAGACACAATTAATAGGTAAATGCTTAGTACGTTCTGGGAGACACCGCTGAAATGAAAATAAATGGGGTATTATTCATCACTAGCTGTGACTAAAGCCTCCCATACACATTACATGAAAGTTGGCCGCAGATCTGTGGAGTCAGTCGTGGAATTGGTTTCCATTTTGATGAAGTCGGAGTCAGATTCAGGGATATTAAAGAGTCAGAGGTTTGACTTACTGACTGCACACCGGGGCTGTGGAGCTGTGAAGTTGGACACTGAATCAGTGTCCATTTTAGTGGAGTTAGTCTGATTCGGAATCAGGGAAATTCAGGAGTTTGTGTCGGAGTCAGAGGTTTGGCTTACTGACTCCACAACTCTGGTTGGCCAGACCACCTCACCATCTTGTGTCTTCGGGATCCATCCGGATTATCCCTGATAAAACAGATCAGAGCTGAGAAGGATCAGGCATTCGTGGTGAGCAAAACCTTCTATTAAGGTATAACCTCTGGGCCTTTTTTGTTGTCGCTCTTTATTGGGCATACTGAGTTTCGACACCTGACATTCCCTTGTTTTCCTGGGAGATAAGGTGCTGCTATAGTTCCCCTACCACTACACCACTACGGAGTGTACACTACCGTTCAAAAGTTTAGGGTCACCCAGATAATTGTGTTTTCCATGATATTCCAATACTTTTATTTATCAAATGAGTTGCAAAATGAATAAAAAATATAGTCCAGACATATTTATTTTTTTTGCCACCAGAAAAATAGTTGATCATGTTGAGTCCATGACGTCCCCTGACCAAGTAGCAGATTATGTCAAGCACTTCAGGTAAGCCAGGCCTACAGCTATTTATTTCTGTATATATGTTTTATGGCCAATATAATAATACTAGATGGGTGCCCGATGCACAATGCATCGGGATTCTAGCAGAGCGAGTCTCTGACTCGCAATGGCCGCTTCGCGGCCAATGCTTCGCGCTGCTAAGGCGACTCGCCATGCCCGCTGCGCGGGCATAGCGAGTCGCCTTACAACTGCTCGCATTGGCCGCTGCGCGGCCAATGCATTTTTCGTATCCACATGACCACGCTGACTCGCAGCGAGTGCGGTCTCAAAAGGGGCACTCGCTCCATTCGTGATTATATAATAGATACAAGAATAATTTAGTATGGAATTTGCATAGCAAAAGCATCCAATATATTTTGATGACAAATTTATTTTTCTACTGTATTTATTACCTTATTGTATTAAAACCCTTTTAGTAAACATATATTTCATGCTTATTACATAAGGTTTTTCTTCCTTTGAATGATGCAAATATTTTTAGAAAGATAAACGTCGAAACATAACTAATTAAAGCATTGTTTGCAGAGACTCGTTTTGGCCTAATGGGATATTGGCAGAGACCGCTCCTCGCAGAGACAGAAGTATACGCATGCGGACGAGAGTTGCTGCAAAAACTAAGCTGCTAGAAATTATGCCAGGTAATGTAAGCCACGCTTTTATGTAATGCACACCAAGTGCAGAACTGAAGTATTTTTTTTCTTTTATGAACAGAGCTACGAATATTGATTTAGATGGACAGTAATATATGAGCTAATGTTAATCAAATACTACTTTTTAGAGGGTTTATTCGGTGAGGACCTCTCGTCCCCCTTGTGCTTTGCAAACTGAATTTACCACTGAATGCAGCGTGTCTGCTGCATTCAGGGAAGTGGTCCCCCATGTCTGTACCCTTCCCCCCAGTAACCTGTAAAAAACACTTTAGATATTTGTAAGTTAAGAAGGCCAGAGGGAGTTCACTTATCTTGCGCTCCTCGCTACATAGAGGGTCTTCCCCACCTCTGGCCACTCTGTGCCGCCTCCTGGCTCTTTGATCCGCCTCCTGCCTGTGTCTGGCCCCCTCCTCACCTGCGGGTCTGCATCTCTATTCATGCAGTTGCACAACTAGGAATAGTGGAGTGGTCCCAGCTGCTGATACCGCCCTATTATGTGACGTCAGTGCCAGATCCCTCCCTGCTGTATGCATACGGCATGTTTATCAGGGTGGGATCTGGCACCAGACCACGCCCTGCTGCATGCATACAGCATAATGTTTATTAGGGCATGATCTGGCACTGACATCACATAAAAGGGCGGAATCAGCAGCTGGGACCGCTCCACTATTCCTCGTTGTGCGCCTGTGTGAATAGAGACGCTGATTCACAGATGAGGAGGGGGCCACACACAGGCAGGAGGCGGATCAAAGAGCCAGGAGGTGGCACAGAGAGGCCAGGGGTGGGGAGGACCCTCTATGCAGCGAGGAGAGCAAGATAAGTGAACTCCCTCTGGACTTCTTAACTTTTTTTTTTTTAACAGATTTCTAAAGTATTTTTAATGGTTACAGGGGGAGTACCAACATGGGGGGACCTCTTCCCTGAATGCAGCAGACACGCTGCATTCAGTGCTGCATTCAGTTTGCAAAGAACCAGGGGAATGACAGGTCCTCCTTAAGACCAAAAAAAATGGCAGAAGAGAGAGTTTAGTTTCTTCTGAGGATCGGGCTTTAGAAGGTCTGGGCTATTGCCTCTTTTGTTCTCCCCACAATTCAAGCCTGTATCCACAGCTCTGCTGAGACCACCAAAAAATACTGATCTTCCATCCCCTGCATTAGTGATTGTGGGATGGAAAAGCACCTGGCCTAAAACATTTGAAACTTCTGATATGTCTCATTTAAATGTCTTGTACTCTGGGTTGTTCTCAGAGTCAAGTGTCAAACGAACAAAGAATATGAGGTCAAAGTGAGTCGCCAAACTGTGGTGCGACAGCCAAGAGCAGTAGGTTTGAATGCGCGAGTTCCAGTCAAAGAAGCCTTTCATCTCTGCAAAGAACCGGAAGGTCCAACTTGAGTTTGCCAAAGAACACACCAATGAAAGACAGATTGGTCAAAGGTGTTGCGGCTGAATAAAAAAAGTTCAGTCTGTTTGGTAGTGATGGTAAGCTTTATATCTACTGCCCAATTGGAAAACGTAATGATGTAAGGTACCAAACACCTACAGTGAAATACGGTGGGTGGTCCCAATGTCATGGTTTGGGGCTGCTTTTCTGCATCTGCCATTCCCTCTCTGCATAGAATTGATGGAAATGAGTCTTTTAAGACTTTTGAAGAATTTAAACAGGAGTTCCCCTTGCAACATTGCATGTTTTATCAATACTTGCAATTACGACATGCCTATAATGTTCAGAATAAAAATTCCCTTATAGTTATCCAACAGGATAGTATTATTAATATTCTTGGTGTGCCAACATCCAGAGGACTGATTTAATTTATTTACAGTGGACTCACGAGTGTAGTCCTGTCAAAACATCCGATAGGAGCACAGGTAAAATGGGAGCACCAGCTGGGCCCGATCTCAAGGGAACAGTGGGATCACATTCTACAGATGATTTCCATGTTGTCTTAGTGAGCCCAGCCGGCTATTGCAGCTTTACATTTTGTATAGGGTTATATAGAACTCCCAAGTGGTTATGTGATGTGGGATTGAGGCAGGACTCTCGCTGCCCTAGGTGTACACTGGAGGAAGCGGATATTTTACACATGCTGTGGACATGCCCTTGTTTACAGATATTCTGGGTTATAGTCCTCAATCTCATTCATATGGCTACTGGGCAGGAAGTCCCAAGAGACCCTATGGTGTGCATTTTAGGTTATGTGGAAGATATACAGGGAGATGAATATCATGAAATTGCAGTCGTCAGAATGCTGTATGTGGCTAGAAAATTAATTGCCTCAGCATGGATCTCAGATAAAGTATCCACAAGACAAGAGTATATTAATAGGTTGAATTACGTATTGTTTAGAGAAAAATACATCTATTTGAAAAGGGGAAGGCCCGGGTTGTTTGATAGACTTTGGGGAGGATGGCTTGCACTGTACGACATGTCGGCGGTTGAGTTTCGATATATGGACCTGATGTTGACATAGCTCCAAGAGAATTTTAATTAATGCTCTACTTCTTTGCTTGGGAATTATAGTAAATATCATTGCTGGGGTTTGCCTGTCAGACTTGGAGGGGTGGGGGGAGTGGAGGAAGGTGAGGGTAGGAGGGTTTGAAAGATACCCATAAACATGGTATTTTAATATGTCTATTTGTTAGTACTGTACGTGTACTGGTGTTTAATCTTGTGTTGCTTAAAAACTATAATAACTATCTAAATAAAAAAAGAATTGATGGAAATATAAATGCTAGAATGTAATGTCGCCACATGGTAAAACTGAAGTCGTCAGGGGCTGGAAATTCCAGCAAGACAATGATCCTAAACACATATCCAACTTAGTAAAAAAAACTGGTTAGGCTGGTTTCACATCGTTTTCCCGCCTCGGATCGGGTTCTCAAAATCTGATGCCACTGGTCTGATTTTTTTTTTTATCTGATCCGATAAAAAATCTGACCGATGGCATCTGATCTGATCCAATCTTTTATCAGATCCGATTTAAATGGGGGAGGGCTGGGGGAGGTCTTGGAGTTTTGAGCATGTTCAATACAGAAATTGAATCCGATTTTCCATCCCATCCGACCGATCCCCATAGACTCTCATATTATTATATTTTGATCGCATCGCATCCGATGCAATCTGATTTTTGCAGTGGAGTCCAAAATAGCAGCAGTCTACGATTTTGGCTGCTGCAGAAAATCTGAAAGGATTGGATCGGATGCCATTAAAGGCAAATCCGATCCGTCACCATAGGATTACATGGGGCCAAAATCTGATCCGATGCTGTTCGATTTTCAACGGACAGCGTCGGATTGCAGAAAAACGTGATGTGAGAGCAGCCTTAGCAAAGAAAAATGTTCGCTTGTTGCAATGACTAAGCCAATCACCTGAATGAACCCTATAGAGCACTTTTAGCATGAGTTAGGGCGACGAGTTGGGACCCATACCCATAGCAATAAAGATGTATTGTCTGCAGATTTGTAAATTGAATGGAGCAAGATCCCTCAATATGTCTTGAATACCCGAGTGGCTTCAATGCTCCATCGGTGTGGTGCTGTACTTAAAGTGTAAATGTCATTCAATTGAAAGGGAAAAAAAAAAAGCAATACTGCACTGGTTGTTAATGATGGGTCACATACGGTAGCAAAATGGTTTTTTGTACCATGTGACTTATTTTCTTAGTTTTTTTGTGCCCTTTCAAATACTGCGTTTTATGGCTGTGTGGGCATGGCCAGCAGCTGATAGGGAGCAGTGCAATGTGACAGCAGAGAAAGGGCAAGAGACATCCTGAGCTGTGTGGACAACCAGCAGAGAAGGAGCCAGATGACAGATCAGAGAATCTTGTGCCAAGAAAAGGGTAGAGTAGTTGCAGTAATCCTGACAATCTGACATTGCTTAGCACTGTGTTGTAGCCTGTGGCAATCTATGTTGTCACCTCATCAGCTGCAGTCAGGAGCTCTCAAACTGTAGGCCACACCCCACCCATATATGGTTATATATCCGTATTCAGTGTGAAGATGGATCTGACTGAGAATGAACATATGTCTGCTTCACACACACACTGTAATGGGGACACTCTGGATGGATTATGAATGGTTTTCACCCAAATTTCACTTATAAAGTATATTTCAAAGTTTATTAAAAATCTTTTGCTCTACATTATAATTAAATGAAAACTTCAATGGTGGTTACGCTCATTTGGTTATGCTACAAAATACTAAGTTATGGCATTGTAAGCAATGCATTACTCTCTGTTGTGATCAATAAATAGTATATGAAAAATGTTTGGGGTCCGTTTTCTTTAATTAAATGACTATACCTATGTTCAAAAGCATTTTGGTTGAAATTAAATTCTTGCATGATGACAACTTCATGCACTTTCAATTTACCACCCGGAAAATGACAACAACCAGGCAGAAGTAAGCACACTATAAAATAAAAAATGCAACTTTTGACCGCTCCTGTATTCAGAACATATCTGAGGAGATATTTTGCTTGGGACTGGGATTCCTGACATAGCTGCATCCATCAATCAGGGCGCACCCAAATGACGTGGCTGCGTCCATCCCACATATAGGGAGAGCCACTGTGGAGTGGGGGCCCCATATTGCTGATTAGGGTGCCAACCTCCGCTGTTAGGTAGCGGTGAGGAGGGAGAATAGTATACAGGGCCTATGCCTTCCTTCCTCCCTTTTCTACTGTGCACAATAGTTTTTAAGGTTTCTTTGTGAGTTTGCCATTTATAATAAAGTAAAGGGTTTTTATTTATATGCATTTTCTATTTCGGTGAGATCCCAATTTAATCGACTATATGATGAACAGTATCAGCCTCCAGGTGGCAGCAGGCTATCCCAGGGTTCTGTCAGTGTCAGCGTCCAGGTGGCAACATGCTATTGCAGGGTCCTGTCAGTGTCAGCCTCCAGATGGCAGCAGAGTATCCAGGGTTCTGTCAGTGTCAGCCTCCAGATGGCAGTAGACTATTGCAGGGTTCTGTCAGTGCCAGTGTCCAGGTGGCAGCAGACTATTGAAAGGTCCTGTCAGTGTCAGCCTCCAGGTGGGAGCAGACTATCCCAAGGTTCTTTCAGTGTCAGCAGACTTTCCCAGGGTTCTGTCAATGTCAGCCTTCAGGTGGCAGCAGACTATCCCAGGGTCCTGTCAGTGTCAGCCTCCAGATGGCAGCAGACTTTCCCAGGGTTCTGTCCAGTGTCAGCCTCCAGATGGCAGTAGACTATTGCAGGGTTCTGTCAGTGCCAGTGTCCAGGTGGCAGCAGACTATTGCAGGGTCCTGTAATTGTCAGCCTCCAGGTGGGAGCAGACTATCCCAAGGTTCTTTCAGTGTCAGCAGACTTTCCCAGGGTTCTGTCAGTGTCAGCCTTCAGGTGCCAGCAGACTATCCCAGGGTTCTGTCAGTGTCAGCCTCCAGATGGCAGCAGACTATTGCAGGGTCCTGTCAGTGTCAGCCTCAAGATGGCAGCAGACTATTGCAGGGTCCTGTCAGTGTCAGCCTCAAGATGGCAGTAGACTATTGCAGGGTCCTGTCAGTGTCAGCCTCCAGATGGCAGCAGACTATCCCATGGTTCTGTCAGTGTCAGCCTCCAGATGGCAGCAGAGTATCCATGGTTCTGTCAGTGTCAGCCTCCAAATGGCAGCAGACTATCCCAGAGTTCTGTCAGTGTCAGCCTCCAAATGGCAGCAGAGTATCCAGGGTTCTGTCAGTGTCAGCCTCCAATTGGCAGCAGACTATCAGGGTCCTGTCAGTGTCAGCCTCCAAATGGCAGCAGAGTATCCAGGGTTCTGTGTCCCCCAAATTAACACTAATGAGAAACAGATTTTACAGTGAGTAGCAAAAATCTCCTTTTTCTGCCATAAATGTGCCGCAGCTGCTTTATGTTTCCTATGCATATTTTGATTTAAAATTCTGTTATAGTTCATAAATAACATTTTCTTTCCCCCCTCAGATGAACTGAAGCACATCATCGGGGCAGAAACAACTAGAAAGGGAATCCTTCGGGTCTTTGAAATGTTCCAGCACACCCAACTGAACAGGAGACTTGCCTATGTTTTTATAGAGGGTTTTCTGGAAACCTTATTTTCTCAATGCAAATTCCACGAGCTTTTTAACAAACTGCACTCCAGGTCAGAGCGAATGAGGAAATATAGACAGAGACCGCAATCTTATCATGCACCTGCCTTACAGAAAAGGTGACACTCGGGCCGGTCAGATTACCCCCTTGAAACTCTGCAGTGTTTTAGCCAGAAATAACTGAATAGCGGTTTGGGAATAATTTCCGGGGCTCAGAAATGGCTACTGATGTTTCTACACCAGTCATATTGTGTCATCTAGATTATCGATACATCCATAAGCTGTGTGGCTCTGCTCATCCTATCTGCTGTGCAACCATTGATCAGTTGGGACTGTTTGTCTTAAATTGGTGCACTTGAATCACTCTGAAGAACCAGGACCAGAGATGATAGTACCGTCTGGAGTCGGGCATCAGAGAGCGCGATGGGACCGTTCCAGTGGTTGAACAAGTGCCAGATTGTATTTTTCTACATTAATATCAAGCACAAACACATTGTTACGCTGTTGGATCAACGGGATTGAGTTAAAGCTGGGAAATAGTGCAATGATGGTGGCAGGAGTCCCAGCCTCACTGATTAGGAGATACATTCCCATGTAGCAAATGGCAAGAATGGGTAATAGATTAAATCTGTATCTACTGACATATTGTTTCACCGGGCTACGGCCTGTAACTTTTGATATTATCAGTAGAGTTTTGTGTCTGACTTCTTACGCGCCACGTGTGCAGATCCGCATTAATTTGGGGAGCAGGGTGGTTTTGTTTTTGTTTTGTTTTTTTCTTTTAGCCATCTTTTTTTTTAATGAATATGCAATCAGTCTATTTGATTTTTCATTATTACATTGAGATGGCAGCCACAGGTTAATATCATGACTCCGTATCAGAAATCCTCCCCCCTCAACAGGGTCAATCTATGTAACATATTAGCTGAATGAGGTGTAACCCTGAAAACGTGTACCCAGTGTGCATTTCTTGCATGCCTAGTTATCCAGAATATTGGCATATACTCTCCCAACAAGTGATTAATGGTGGTGTCTTCTAGTCACTTGGTGACCACAAGGGCAGTGCCAGTTTCGTCTATCTTGTGCACTGTTATTCTATGGCTATATCTCGATATTGAGATGACCGCTATCACACTTTTCACTTGTAAAGCAGCTAACTTGAGTTTCACATCATATACACTTTTGTTATTTTGGATGTCTTACCCCTGTTTTTGTTCTTTAAATCAGAAATATAATTCTCCAGTTTCTTTTCACCTTTTTATGTGAAGTACTTATATAATTTGACTTACAGGGAGTTTAATGGATTTAAAAAAAATGT
>JARQOC010000005.1:484054930-484112839 GCA_033576535.1 Allobates femoralis | reverse complement strand
TATTGCTAATGTCAGCCGTCAGTATGACAGCCAGCCATTAGCAATACTTTCAGTAAAGAGGAAAAAAAAAACACACACACACAGAAATGTTTTATTACATACAAAAGAGACAGATGCCTCATTATCCATTTTATTAGCTCTCACCAAGTTCCCTTCCCATGTAATCCTGTAATTTTGCAGTGGGGGGTGTGACGCGTTACACGGCCGCCATCTTTGTATACCTGAGTGTCCAAAGATGGCAGCTGTGTGTGTATGTGTGAGTATGTGTCTGTATGTGTATGTGTGCAAGCGTGTGTATGCATATGTGTGCATGTATGCATGTGTATACATGTATGCATGTACGTGCATGTTAGTGTATGCACATGTGTGTACACACGTGTATGCATATGTGTGCATGTATGCACATTTATGGATGTATGTGCATGTGTGTGCATGTAAGTATGTGTCTGTATGCTGGTGTTTGCGCATATGTGTAGGCACATTTACTGTATGTGTGTATTCATGTGTGTGTGTGTATCCACATGTGTGTATTCATGTGCATGTGTATGTGTGCATGAGTGTATGCGTGTGTATGTGCCTGTTTGTGTGTGCGTGTAGGTATGCATGTGCATGTATATATGTGTGAGTGTGTATGCATGTATGTGGCTTTGTGTCAATGTGCATATGTGTGTGAATGTGCATGTATATGTGCATGTATGTTTGTGCATGTGTACATGTGTGTGCATGTGCATGTATGTGCATGTGTGTGTAGGTGCGTATGCATGTGTATGAGCATATTTGTGTGTGTATGTTGTGAGACAGTGCGGGGGATCATATGCGAGGGGCGCTATGTCTCCCCCAGAATGCGCACTGTCACGTATTGAGCCCGGTGTAGGGTGTGAGAGAAAGGGACGGTTCGCTCCCTCCGCTCCGGGTCTTGCAAGGTCCCGGAAGGAGACACGGAGTTAAAAGCCTGAGCAGGAGGCAGGGCGGGGTCCCTTGTACGCAGAATTGTGCCTTAGCTGCAGCAGCAGCAGAGATAGACAGGAGAGGTCTAGAGTTCCAGGGGGCCGTGTGCTATACTAACACGGCCTAGCCCAGGAGGGCTGGAGGAACTCGGGGTGACTCATAACGGAGGCCTTTGGCCTGAAGGACCCGGGTTACTTTATATGAACTGTGTCCTGTGTACCCGGCTGCGACCCGGATTCCGGCAGACTGTGCCACCGCTGTGTGTATCAGCAATAAACACCGGGTCCTGTTTGAACTACTACCGGGCTCCACGTGTTTCCTGACTTGCAATCCAGGCGCTGCCCCACATATGGTGGAGAATGCGGGCAACTGCCGGCCCGGTGAGGTGTAGCATACATTCCTGGTGAAGCTCGCGCTACTGTTGCCCTTCCTTCCGGAACCGCTGGTGAAAGTGACTGTTTCATGAGGCTAATGAGCGGCAGCTAAGTGAGAGGAGCAGCAGTCATTATAGCCGCCAGTCTCTTGCGGGGAGCCCGGCACTGCATGTCCATACTTAAGCCGGCCACGCTACAGTTCAGGCCTGCCGCTGATATGGAGGAAATCCTAAGGCAGCTGGTACTTACCCAGAGGCGGCAACAAGAACAGCAGCAGCGACACGAGGAGCAGCAGCTCCGACAGCAGGAGCAGCAACAGCGACAGCAGGAGCAGCAGCAGTTGCGACAACAGGAGCAGTTTCTACAACAGCAGAAAACGAATGAACTGCTCCTGCAGCAAATTGTGGCCTTACGAGACCCGCCAACAGCGCCTCCCCCGGAGCGGCGTGAGGCCCGGGACCGGGTCCGGTCGGCACTGCGGAAGCTGAGTCCAGAGGACAACGTAGAAGCCTTCCTCACCGTCTATGAGCGCACCGCAGAGCGAGAAGGCCTCCCTCCCGCTCAGTGGGCTGAAGTGGTGGCGCCATTCCTGATGGGCGACGCCCAAAAGGCCTACACGGACCTCAGTTGGGAGGATGCACAGGACTACGCCAGACTCAAAGGTGAGATCCTTGCTAGACTTGGGGTCAATACTTATGTCCGAGCCCAACGGGTGTTTTCCTGGTCCTACGTGGAGTCCAAGCCGGCTCGCTCCCAGGCGTATGACTTGTTGCAGTTGGTGAAACGGTGGCTCCAGCTTGAGAGCTTGACTCCGGGACAGATAGTGGAAAGGGTGGTGGTCGACCGGCTGGTACGGACTCTGCCGGTTGTGATACAGCGTTGGGTGGGGCAAGGGGACCCGGGTACCTTGGACCAGGTGGTTAGCTTGGTAGAGCGATATACAGCCACCCAGGAGTTCATACGGGACTCTGCCCCACTGCGGCAGTTACGCCGGCCTCCGGAGCCGGGTAAAGGTGTACGTCCATCCCCAGGGGACTCTCCTAAAAACGTACCCGCTGAGAGGATACCCCAGAACGGGGCTGGCAGGAGACCAGGCTCCCCAAGAAGGAGCTTCCGGCCCAGCGCTGCCACTGCTACTGCTACGTGGTGCTGGCGGTGCAAAGGACCGGGACATGTGGCTGCCTATTGCCCACTAACGGCGGAACCCATGGACTGCGGGTTCACACGCCGGCTCTCGATGTATGCCAGCCCCGTGTTCACCGCCGATGTGGTGGATCCCCTAACGGAACCACATCTGTGCCCAGTGCTCATTAATGGACACAGAGCGGAAGCTCTCTTGGACTCCGGCAGTTTGGTGATGCTGGTTCGGGCGTCCTTAATCCCCGGGTTGCAACTCACTGGGGAATTGATCGGGGTCCGGTGTATACACGGGGACCTACGCGAGTATCCAACCACGGAGGTGACTCTATCCACTCCATGTGGAGAGGTGACCCACGTGGTTGGAGTGGTAAACTCTCTACCCTACGGGACTGTGCTGGGAAGAGACGTACCATTGTTTTGGTCCTTATGGGGTGGGAGGAGTAACCCTCCCCTGATGCCAGGTCATCAGGGTGCTGAACCCGACGACCCTGAGACCGGGACACCTGCCGTAGGGGTCGCCAACATAGCGCTAGAGTGTCACCCCGATAGGTTCCCGCTAGACGTATTGGCAGGAGAGGTCGAGGAGACCCCACCGCTTCCAGAGTTGGAAGTGTCCCGGGGAGCGTTTGGGACAGCCCAGCTACAGGACCCCACACTGACCAGGGCCCGAGAAAGGGTAACAGAAGTAAACGGGGTAGCTCAGCAGCCGGGGGCAGAGAATGTATTTCCACGCATGGTGATTAACCGGGAGTTACTCTATAGGGTGGACAAAATCAGGGATGAGGTCGTGGACCAACTGGTAGGGCCGCAGCCACACCGCCTGGCGGTCCTAGAGATGGCCCACTCCCATCTGCTAGGGGGCCACCTTGGGGCTAAAAAAACGCAAGAACGCATCTTGCGGAGGTTCTTCTGGCCGGGCGTGTATGCGGACGTCCAGAGGTACTGTGACTCCTGCCCGGAATGTCAGCTGACCACTCCCATTGCCACCTTCCGTAGTCCATTGGTACCTCTCCCCGTTATAGAGGAACCTTTTGAACAGATCGCAATGGATTTGGTGGGGCCTATAGTGAAATCAGCACGAGGCCACCAACATATACTCGTGGTTGTCGACTACGCCACCCGGTACCCGGAGGCGATTCCGTTACGCCGCACCTCGGCGAAGCTGATTGCCCGGGAGCTGTTTGCTATGTTCTGTCGCCTAGGACTACCTAAGGAAATCCTCACGGATCAGGGGACTCCTTTTATGTCCAAAGTGACCCGGGAACTGTGTAAACTGCTCAACATAAAACAGCTGCGCACCTCGGTGTATCATCCCCAGACCGACGGGTTAGTTGAGCGGTTTAATAAAACCCTGAAGTCCATGCTAAAAAAAGTGGTAGCAAAGGACGGAAAGGATTGGGACATGTTATTGCCCTATCTAATGTTCGCCATCCGGGAGGTACCACAGTCGTCTACGGGGTTTTCCCCTTTTGAACTGTTGTACGGCCGGCATCCTAGAGGGCTATTGGATGTTGCCAAAGAGACGTGGGAACAGGAACCCACACCCTATAGGAGCGTGATCGACCATGTGGCAAAAATGCAGGACCGGATCACAGCGGTCCGACCTATTGTAAAAGAGCACCTAAGGGATGCCCAAGGAGCGCAAAGCCGCAGGTATAATACACGGGCCACCGTTAGGACCTTTGAGGTGGGGGACCGGGTATTGGTCTTAGTGCCCACAACGGAAAGCAAATTATTGGCCAAATGGCAAGGGCCCTATGAAATCCGGGAAACCGTAGGGGAGGTCAATTACAAGGTATACCAGCCCGGGAAAAGGAAACCCGTGCAGCTATACCACGTAAATTTGCTTAAAGCGTGGAAAGACCGGGAGTGCCTGATCATGGAGGCGTCCGATGCACCCGGAGACCCTTTCCCTTCGGCCACAAGGGATACCGAAGGGGTACAAATAAGCGACACCCTCACTAAGGCCCAACGACGGGAGGCTCGAAAGTTGGTACAGCAGAATCCCGATGTGTTCTCTGACCTGCCCGGGCGCACTTCGGTCATTCAATATGACATTGTCACACTGAGCCCCGGGTTAAAGTGCGAGTGAAACCTTATCGGGTACCCGAGGCCAGACGGCAAGCCATCGCTGCCGAAGTTAAACACATGCTTAAGTTAGGCGTGATAGAAGAATCCCGGAGCGAATGGGCTAGTCCCATAGTGCTCATTCCAAAGGCGGACGGATCGTTGCGGTTCTGCAACGATTTCCGGAAGCTGAACGAAGTGTCTAAGTTTGATTTATATCCCATGCCCCGGGTGGACGAGTTGATTGAAAGACTGGGGCAAGCCCAGTACTTCACAACGCTCGATCTGACAAAAGGGTACTGGCAGGTGCCGCTAACAGAGTCGGCCAAGGAAAAAACCGCCTTTGTTACTCCGGAAGGTCTCTATCACTACGTCATGTTGCCTTTTGGGTTGCATGGAGCCCCGGCCACATTCCAGCGGCTCATGGACATAGTGTTAGAACCTCATCGGAAGTACGCATCCGCCTACCTAGATGACATCATCATCTTTAGTCCGGATTGGCATACCCACTTATCCCAGGTTCAGGCCGTGGTGGATTCGCTCCGGGCAGCAGGCCTGACGGCAAATCCAAAAAAATGCGCCATGGGGCTCGAGGAGGCCCGGTACCTGGGGTATGTGATTGGGCGAGGGGTTATCAAACCCCAAATAAACAAAATCGAGGCCATTCAAAATTGGCCCCGACCAGTGTCTACCAAACAGGTGAGGGCGTTCCTCGGCATAGTTGGGTACTACCGACGCTTCATACCCAATTTTGCTGGGCGAACGGCGGCCCTGTCCGACCTGTTAAAAGGGAAGAAATCTGCTTTGGTGCGTTGGAATCCCCAAGCAGAGGCGGCCTTTCAGTCCATGAAGTTGGCCTTGTGCGGGAGCCCGTCCTCATCAGTCCTAACTTCACGAAGGCCTTCGTTGTACAAACAGACGCCTCGGAGGTGGGGCTGGGGGCTGTGCTGTCGCAAGAAGTGGGCGGAATTGAGCATCCGGTCACTTACTTAAGCCGGAAATTGTCCCCGGCGGAGAAGAATTATAGCGTAGTGGAGAAGGAGTGCTTGGCTGTTAAATGGGCCTTAGAGTCCCTACGTTATTATTTGCTCGGGCGACAGTTCCGGTTGGTTACGGATCACGCTCCCTTGGTCTGGATGCAAAATGCCAAAGAACGGAACGCTCGGGTCACCCGGTGGTTCCTGTCCCTCCAAAACTTCTGTTTTACGGTTGAGCATCGGGCTGGCAAGTTGCAGGGTAATGCGATGCCCTGTCCCGGGCACCCTGTTTGTTGGCTGGGGTTCAACCCCACAAGTTTGACCCGAGGGGGGGGTATGTGAGACAGTGCGGGGGATCATATGCGAGGGGCGCTATGTCTCCCCCAGAATGCGCACTGTCACATATTGAGCCCGGTGTAGGGTGTGAGAGAAAGGGACGGTCCGCTTCCTCCGCTCCGGGTCTTGCAAGGTCCCGGAAGGAGACACGGAGTTAAAAGCCTGAGCAGGAGGCAGGGCGGGGTCTCTTGTACTCAGAATTGTGCCTTAGCTGCAGCAGCAGCAGAGATAGACAGGAGAGGTCTAGAGTTCCAGGGGGCCGTGTGCTATAATAACACGGCCTAGCCCAGGAGGGTTGGAGGAACTCGGGGTGACCCATAACGGAGACCTTTGGCCTGAAGGACCCGAGTTACTTAATATGAACTGTGTCCTGTGTACCCGGCTGCGACCCGGATTCCGGCAGACTGTGCCACCGCTGTGTGTATCAGCAATAAACACCCGGTCCTGTTTGAACTACTGCCGGGCTCCACGTGTTTCCTGACTTGCAATCCAGGCGCTGCCCCACAATGTGCATGTACTGTATGTGCATGCATGTGCGTGTGTGTGAATGTGTGTGTGTATGTGAGAGGTTTGTCAGAGCCTCTGATAGGTGAGGAGACCTTGGGAGGCCCGGTTCATCCTGGAGCTCAGGGAGCCCAATCCTGGTCGAAGCCTGGCCAGACAAAAGACTGTGAACCTCCAGGAGCAGGAGGTCTCTCACCTGGGCCTAAGGTCAGTGATTCCCTCCTATAGACTGATCGGGATATATGTGTGTTATACCGGCCATTAGGATACTCAGATATCATGTGTATGTCCCGCATATGTGTGAATTATGCACTACATGCAGTTTATGAGGCACTTCAATAAACTGCACACTTTTACTTACTTTAACACACGGTTGTTTGGTATCAATTATGCTGCAAGCGAGTCCTCCAGGAGTGCGCTACCTCACAGTGTGTATATATGTGTGTTTGGGGGGTCATTATGCTATGTATATGTATGTGTATGTATGTAAGGGGACATTGTACAGTGTTTGTACAGTATATATGTGTGTATGTATGTGTATATGTATGTGTATGCTTGTGTTTGCATGTGTCTGTGTGAATATTTATGTCTGTGTGTATATGTATATGTGTGTATATGCATGTGTATGTATATGTGTGTGTACATGCATGTGTGTGTATGGATGTGTGTGTATATGTATGTCTGTGTACATGTATGTGTGTACATGTATGTGTGGATATGTTTGTCTGTGTGTATGTGTGTATAGGCATGTCTGTGTGTGTATGTGTGTGTAGCACCACTTTCACCCACCAGTGCCCAGCCACAGGCACCAGGAAAGTCCATGGCTTGCTGCCTGTGATGAATGAGATGGGGCGCGGCACCCTCTGTAGCCACCAGAGAGCACCAGCACCCCATCTTCGGCATAGGCCTCAAGCCATGAACTTTCCTGCTGCATGTGGCTGGGCACTGGTGGGTGCAGTGTGTCATGATTTCTGACGGGACGGGAGGGCGTCAATATCTGGCATGGGGTGCGGCAGGGAGGTCTGGGGGGTGGTCCAGTGAGGGGTCCGACATTGTCCTGCTGGTGGTACCGTGCAAGGGGCTGAAAACACCAGTGGGTGCCTAATTGGGATACCCATTACATGGGTGTTCCAATATGGGATCTGGCGTACTTCTGGTCGGCGCGGTGGATTGTGGGATTCGGCCTCATGCCAACGGAAGTGGATGATGGACATTTAAATAGTACTGAGCGAAGGACAGAGACTTGTGGCACCCCGCTTTTGACTTGCCTCCACTTTGTTGTGGACCTTGTCAGTCAGCTATATCGATGACAACATAGCTGGGTTAAATCCAGAGCCTTTGAAGACACATCGCTGGCTCATGCTTGCACACTTTGCTCTGCCCTACTGCTGGCAGAACCTGAAACATAAGTATGACTGTTTGAGCCGGCGATTTGTTTGCTCATGCAGTCACAGATGAAATCTGGTGCGTGTGCAGACACAACATCGACTCGAACATGCACATGCTTTAGGCTCTGCCTGTAGTTGGGCAAAGCATGCATGAGCCAGCGATGTATATGCACAGGCACAACATTTTTCCCAGCTATGTGGATCAGGAGGCGTTATCCACATCAATCAGAGGAAGAGGATGGCGAACAGAGGTGGAGAGGAGGAATAGATGCCACAGCAAGCAGCCCATCAGGATATTACTTCTGCAAACTATCAGAAAGAATAAAGCAATAAGCAGTGAGTCAGTGCTTGGCCTGTTGGATGGTATGTATAGCTGCAAGAATGGAAAATCCTTGTTAATGGCCTGTATATGCTGCAACTCACACTGTGACCATTGACAAATATAACCTAGGATAAGAAAGAAATGCATGCCCTGCATTATATAAACAGATAGTAGTAATGCATGTAAAAAATAGGGAACTAAAATTACATTTTTTAAATAAAAAAAAAACATAGAAGGCAGATTATACGTTGTTTATTCAGTAGAATTACACCTTGGCTGGGTATCTCTATTTACAAACTCCAGTCTGGCATCTGGCCTGGCGACGCCAACCTGCTGTCTGTGCCAGGAACAAATGCCTTGCCTGCTCCCCACTAGTAACATCCCTTAGTCATCAGCGTTACAGTTTTAAAGTCATAGCATGCTTTTCATATGTAACTACAAAAGAATCATCAACTTTAATGTTATCAGTGGGGTCTAGGTGCTGAGACTCCATTGCTGATCTCAAGTTGCAGAAATAAAACTCAGAGCAGTGGAGTAGTGTTGCGCCCCAGGGTGTGGGGTACATCGGGTATCAGGTGGCAGAAAGGGGGTTAACTTTGTCACGGGGAATGGCAGCCGCGCCTGATCCCGTATCCTGGGGGCGATGCTTTTGAAAATGGGATTTACAAGCATTATATACAAGTTTGGGGTGACACCACCTGCAGTACCTGGTGATGTTCACCAGCGCCGCCACAGTCCTCCGGTGGTCGATGGCATTGCGGCAATGATGGTGTAGTCCTCCGCAGGCAGGACTGGACCTCCGGGGCAGTGTAGTGTGAAGGGACAGGTTGTAGTGGAGCTGAGATTGTTAGGGAGAGCTGGAATAGTCTATAGAGGATACTGGGAGCAGAAGGGAAGAATGCACACACGCTGAGAAGTTTCTTTTACCTTTTACTGATGTCTTGAGCAGGTAAAATGTCCAGGGCACTGACGGGTGACAGGGTTGCGCAGTGGGTTCCCACAGCAAGTGGGTATAAGGCCTCCTCTGTTTGTGTATTTGTTGAAGCACAGTCTGCTGACACTGCACTAGCACCTCTAGGCCAGAAGGTGGAGCTAAAGTATCTCCCTTATATATTCTGATCTGAGGAGGAAGTAGTTAGTTGAGAGTTGATAGTTGGCAGTTGACAGGGCAGTTTAGTGCAGGGAGCTCGAGGAGGAGGACCTGTAAATGGGAGCAGTGCTGAGCTCCTGACAGGGACCACTGACTACTTTTAGGCCTGAAGCCAGGGTCTGAGGAGAGGAGTACAACAAACAAAGGAACATATCTGGGAGACTGAGTTACCTCATAACTCGCACCGGAGGAGCGCAGAAGCTGGATACCGGATCCGAATCTGTGACTGAAACACCAGCACAGAAAACACTGGGATAGTGGAGGTTGTAGATCTACACTGTACCTCAGTGAAGCAACACGGCGGGGTCCGAAGAACACAGAAAAATTCAAGTTGCCTAGCAAAGGGGGTACCTGTGAGGAGAAACAGGGCCAGCAGCCTAGCTAAAGCGGCAGTTGCACTTTAGCAATGTGTTTTTTGCATTGGAGTCTATGGGTGTGTTAACGCATGTGTAGAGTGTACAGTTGTGGCCAAAAGTATTGACACCCCTGCAATTCTGTCAGATAATACTCAGTTTCTTCCTGAAAATGATTGCAATCACAAATTCTTTGGTATTATTATCTTCATTTAATTTGTCTTCAATGACAAAACACAAAAAGAATTGTCCTAAAGCCAAATTGGATATAATTCCACACCAAACAAAAAAGGGGGTGGACAAAAGTATTGACACTGTTAGAAAAATCATGTGATGCTTCTCTAATTTGAGTAATTAACAGCACCTGTAACTTACCTGTGGCACCTAACAGGTGTTGGCACTTGCAGCCAGCTGACATGGATTAAAGTTGACTCAACCTCTGTCCTGTGTCCTTGTGTGTACCACATAAGAACTGTCTGACGACTTGAGAAACCAAATTGTGAGGAAGCATGAATGTTCCTGTGTCTTTGTCTACCGCCCAGACTATGCAAATAGGTGCGCAAATTCAAAGTTCAAACTGAGTGCCAACTTGCAGCCCGGCGACAGCGGCGCGGTATGGTGTACCGGAAAATGTGAGCTGGGGGGAGGCTGGTGGAGGCTGCAGGAGGGAGTGGGAGATCTCCTGCTCCCGCTCATATAATATGCATAGCCGCTCTCCATCACCGTGGTGCTGAAACCGCACCACGGTGATGGGCGGGGGGATGGGGGAGCGGCATATATTATATGGTCCTGCGCCCCCCTGTGATGGCACATGCCCCCCCCATGTTAGATATGGCCCCCATGCAGCTGCCATAGTAAAATAATAAACTCCTCTATACTTACCTCCTGGCTCCTCCTCCAGCGCTGATCTCACGGTGTCTCTCCGATCTCCCAGCTGCTGCTGTGATCGCACGCAGAGATGATGCCACTCTCTGCTGTGCCGATTACATGACCGCACAGAACCAGGAAGTGGAGGAGCTCTGCTGCATCATCTCTGCCGATCACCGCAGCACAGAGGGAGACCGGGAGATCAGAGCTGGAGGAGGGAAGAATAGAGCAGCATGGGGGCAATATCTAACACAGGGGGGCATGTACCACACATAGGGGACGTGTGCCCTGCATAGGGGACGTGTGCCATGCATAGGGGACGTGAGCCATGCATAATGGACGTGTGCCATGCATAATATGTGTGCCATGCATAATGGACATGTGCAATGCATAATGGACGTGTGCCATGCATAATGGACGTGTGTCATGCATAGGGCACGTGTGCCATGCATAGGGGACGTGTGCCATGCATAGGGGACCTGTGCCATGCATAATGGACGTGTGCCATGCATAATAGGCGTGTGCCATGCCTAGGGGAAGTGTGCCATGCATAGGGGATGTGTGCCATGCATAATGGACGTGTGCCGAGCATAGGGGATGTGTGCCATGCATAGGGGATGTGTGTCCAATGGTCAATATGAGCCTTTATACTCAGGCGGCAAGGAGGCAGGGGGAGATGCAGAGCAGAAGGGGGCGGCAACCTGCACCATGGAGCTGGCTCCCTGTGTGACGTGCGCCGGCTGCATAAGGTAAAATCACCATCGGCAGCTACGGACAGCACCCCCTCTCCCCGCTCCTCACCCGCGGGCGCCGACAGCAACCCCACCCCACCCACCCGTGGCCGCTGACAGCAATCACCCCCCGCTCCTCACCTGCGGCCGCCGATAGCAACTCTTTCCCCCCGGTCTTCACCTAGGCTCAGGCAGCAGAGAGCCTTTCTGCACCCCTGTGCACAGGGGAAATTGATCTGAAATGCGTACCAACAAATATGTGTTTTACAAAAAAAGCACTGGCGACGCATCAGCGACGCAGGATTATCGTGACAGAGACTACAGCGCTACACTCACATAGCGGGCGGGAAAACTGTTTGAAATGAACAGCGATGTGAAAACAACGCACCAGCGATCCCGGCCAGGTCGTATCATTATCGGTATCGCTGGTGCGTCGCTATGTGTGACGGGGGCTCTATACTTACAGGACCTCTGATGATGTTAAAATCATGGCCGGAGCAAGATCACATGGCTGTGACATCACCAGAGGTCCTTAAGCTAAACGCACAGAGCACCAGGAGCCAGGTACTACAGACCACTTACACCCACACACCCTGCACTCACACTCACCCACCATTCACACTTACCCTGCACTCATGTCACACTCTGCCCTGCACTCACGTCACACTCTGTCCTGCACTCACGTCACACTCTGCCCTGCACTCACGTCACACTCTGCCCTGCACTCACGTCACATTTAGCCCTACACTCACCTTGCACTCACCTCACACTTAGCCCTGCACTCACTTTGCACTTACATCACACTGTCTCTAACGCAAAACCCACGTCGCTGATTGTTCGCGGCTGGCTGGGCGCAACCAATCAGCGACGCGGGATTTCCATTACAGCGAAAAAGGCATAGTCCGCCTAGTCTCCCGGCCCCCCTCCGCTTGGTCTCCTGAGGCCTTGGAATTGTTGATGTCTATGCTGGAGGAAGAAGTAGAAGACATGCTAGGGTGAGAGGTGGCTGTACAGAAGCCTGGAGTGGGTGAGAACTGAGGGGGCCACCGCTGCACACTCGCACAACCGCACCACCGTACACCCACACTGCCGTATACCCGCACCGACGCACACCCACATATTCTAGAATACCTAATGGGGCCACCATCTAGTAAAATATAAGTGCCAAAAGGCATATAGACAAAGGCCAGACCCTGTATAAGAAAACCATAGTATACATGAATCATATTAAGTCTAAAATGAAAGTGGTCGTTTGCAAAACTTAGAAGAACATACATATTCATAAATAATAATTGGAAGGATCTTACCAAAAAGGCAGGTGCCAAGGTACAGCAACACTGTCCCCTGCGTAGGGCCCTTTAGTCTTCTCAGGATGCCTGACTATATAAAATCCTGAGTAAAATAACAAAGTGTCATCTAATCCCATTAACTTCTGCCCTTACAAGGCAGTCCACAAGTAGCCCCCAAGGTGCCCCTATCCTATCCCTAAAAACAGTCCCAATGCAATTCATCAGGGGGTAGGGTTATACAGCATGGGGTGAGGTTCTATACTAAGAGAAGTGCTCTGGTGGCACCCTTAAGGTCTGCTCACCACAGTGGTATTTAATGTGGTTCTAATGCAATGTCTGAGTGAGGGGAATTCAGGTATCCTATGCTAGATTCCCAAAGCAGTTGTAGTAGGACGAGGTGTTGTTTGATCCGTGCTGCTGTGAAAGAAAGACCAGAAGCCGGGGTATCTGGTTTGAAGATGTTTTAATCCGACGCATTTCGGAGCAGCCTCTGCTCCTTCCTCAGGGACAATCTGTTTGTCCCCAAGGAAGGAGCAGAGGCTGCTCCAAAATGCGTTGGATTAAAGCATCTTCAAACCAGATACCCCAGCTTCTGGTCTACCTTTCACAGCAGCGCGGAACAAACGACACCTCGTCCTACTACAGCTATTTCTACCACGGTGCCCGTGGATGTGTGGATCCTGCAGCAGCTGTCTCTGAACCTTCATACTGGTTGTGGGTGTACACAACCTATTAAGGTGAGCAGATTTCATGGTTTTTCTTGCCCCCCTCTGCTAAGGAGATAAGACCCTATTTGCGCATTTTATCTCACATTTCTAGATTCCCAAAGCAGACACACTGCCTGAACTCTGACAGAAGGGCAGGGCACAAGAAGCTCTGCTTTAGGCTATGACAGACCCTGGTTGGAGGGAGGGGTTAGCTGTAGTGGGTAGTAGGTAGGGGTGGCAACACGAGTTAGTCAGAGAGAGAGCACTAAGTCTGTCGTCAGCTCCTAGGCCGAGCAGCAGCTCAAGCTACAGGAGGGTTACCAGGACCCCAAACTGCCAGATTTTCATGACTGGTAGTGAACTGGAGGCTGCTGGGCTTCAGGCACAGTAGCCACACTATGTGGACTATCCGGGCCACAGCAACTACCAAAGGACTATAAAGCTGGGAAGGTCCAGCTGCTCATAGAATTTGTCTGGAAGTCAGTCACAGGGTAACAAAGGAAGAACAGGGAAGCTACAGGCACCTACAACCTCATTCCAAGGAGAAGTCAGCTGGTAGGCCATATACCTGTCCTGCAGAGCGGTCCCTAGTTCTCCTCAGACTGGCCAGACCCAAAGACCTGGTGAACCAGTACACTGGACTTGCTGCTGAATTGGATTGCAAAGTAAAAGGTAAAGAACTAAGAGACTGACTCCATGCCTTCTTTCTGTAACCCCTCTGCACTCATCCTCACCACAACTCCCATCATCATTTTCCACCTATTACACTGATTAGGTGGACAGGGTAGGGGGTACTCGGATACAGGGACAGGGAGCTACTTCAGTGGTGGATCACGGCTGGTCGGTTCCCAGTTCCATGCCCTAGACCCTCAATGGTGGGGTGGGGGTGATGATGAGGGGGGAATGGTAACGTGATGCAACCTGTGTTACCTGGTAATAGGGTCACCAGTGCTGCGGCCGGCCGCTGAGGTGATGTGAATGCAGCTTTGGTAGTACAGCTCCTACCTCAGCTTTACCTCAGGGCAGTGGGATTGATGAGGGGAGTAGTAATAGCAGTTCTGTTGTGAACGCTGCAGGCGGCGGCGGTGATGCAGGCACACACACACAATAGTCTCTGTTTTGGTATCTTTTTACTGATGTCCGGTAACAGGCACTGTCTAGGAGGGTAACCGGGTTCTCGGTGCAGTTTGCGACGTCCACCTTGGAGAGTTGTGAGGCCTCCTCTGTTAGTGTGTGCGGTGATTTGGGTAAGTTCTGTCTATAACTGAACTTGCCACTCTTTCTCCCTCTCAGGGTACTACTCCACAAACGACAATGAGGACCTTGCTGTGGGGATCCCTATTCTCCTCTTGGGCCCTTGGTCCTATGCTTGGTCAGGTTTGGTGTCTCACTTGGTGTAACTTCAGGGGACTAGATCCTCCTGGTTGGTCCGGGCTTTCTCTGCTACACTTTAGATGAATAGCAACTTCGGACTCCAGTGTCCGGGTGGGCTAAAGGGATACCAGGTATGTTCCCTTCTTCTTTCTTCCTACTTCTCCCACTGGCCTCCATCCCTCTCCCTAGGGCGTTGCACAGCTGGGTCAAGCTTCCTGGATCTGGGCCTGGCTTAGACCTAGCAACCAGCTCCTTCCAGTCCTTCCACTTTTCTGTCTAGCTGGAACTAACTTCAGTACTAACTGTCTGACTCCTCCCCTCGGGTCTGGATCTTTATAGGGGATCTGGCTTTAGGACAGCCAGTTGGGCCCCCCTCCAGGTCTGGGGTGGAAGGTGTTGGATGCTGTGTGTGCCAAGGTGTACATCCCTCCCTGCAACGGTGGGTCCTGTGGCAATCCCCCGCAGGGGTGCCACAATACCACCGGGGCCTGCCCTGGCTGTGGAGGGTATACCAACTAGCTGTCATAACACCTATCACCGGGGAGTGACTATATGCAGCACCCACCATCCCTGGCTGGACATTTCAGCTGGCGTCACAAAATGTTTAAACTTTCATCCCCTGTAAATACCCCCTTTTTCATGTGCGGTTGGGGTTACGGCTGCTGTGCATCTCCACTGTTAACATTAGCCTCCTGGCCCAGCTAGCTGAGTATGCTAGCCCTTGTGACCATCACACTCCTAACTGAGTTAAGTGCAAAGCCTAGAGTTACCATTAGGGTTACATTTTTTATGAATTTAATAAAGAAAAATAATCAATCAAACCAAGTTTTTATGTCATTTATGATCACCATAAATAATCTGATTGCTGTGTTGTGTGGGTCATTATGAGAAGAGAGGAAGTTGGGACAAGAGCCCTCAAATCAGGCAGTCCTGATGAATCTTGGATATTTAATAGCTATGCCAGTGTCATGTGACACTTGGGCCCAATATACTATATGCTATTTATACTATGTATGGCTCATTGTGGTGCCTTTTTACCCATGCAAGAACCACAGTACTGTGCTTCTGTCGGAGAATATATCTATGATACTGATTCAAAAAAGCAATAATAAGGGATAAATCAGAGAGTAGGGGTAAACATGAAGTTCCATAGCTAATCTTTGACTGGGACAACATTCATTGTTAGACCCTGTGGCGGGGAGTGTGACAGAGCTGGAAGGGACAGCAGGCCAATGAACAATCTATACAGCTTTATTGAGACAGGGAAAGGGACAAACTCTGACAGACTCCCCCTTTCTATGATTCACAACCAACTGCACCACATTAAATGGCTCCATAGAAGCCACTTCTCCGTGAAAGTTGTGTCCATGTATAACAAAAAGGCAATTCATCATTAGAGAACATCTCTGGAGACTTTCACAATTCCGATTGATGTTATGTCCCTTCCTGTGCTTAGCTTCATTACAGCTGGATATGTTGCCTCATCGTGTTAAAGAATTTAATTCCCCTCTAGAGATTTGCTAATAATTTGGTTACATTTGCTGACATTTCCCAACGAGTGTTTTTCCTACCAAGCCTCGCTGATTGAGGCTGAACACTGTAGTTACCTCTCATCATCCTTTCTTTCCCCCTCAGTAATGGATCCGAATATGTTTCTTTATAATGAATGATGCAAAGTCTAGGCCCTTGTGTGGCAACAAGGACTTCCAACATAACACTTCCATGTAGAAAACAACTGCACATTACCCCAGAGAGACGGGTTTTCTAAACGACTTATTAATTCCCACTGCAAGAAAAAACCTAATAGCACGTTTCACCGGGGGAAAATGGATCGGGCTTTGTTATTTGTTTGCTCGATAAAACATTGAGGCCATTAAGGAAATGTTTACATCCTGATCGCGTCACATCATGCCTTCCACAAGCAATACTATAAGGGTTGTGGGTGGATGGAGGAGGGAGGACATGGAGCAGAAATATACAGGTTTTCATGTATAAGGAATCCTAAGACAAGGAAGAAAATAACATAATTAAGGCTGGGGTCACAGTACCATTTTTCACATGCGTTTTTGGAGACCTGCGTTTTCAAAAACGCATGTAAAAAACGCACCCATAGGCCCCCATGTTAAAAAACGCATGCCCTAATAGCCAAAAAGCATGTGTGACTGTCCCATGCGTTTTTGGAGCATATCCAAAAACGCATGCGTTTTTGTAGAAAACGCATGCGTTTTTATAACATGGGTTCCTATGGAAAACGCATGCAAAAACGCATGTACAGTTAGGCTGTGGTCACAGTTTTTTTAGTGCCTTTTAAAAACGCATGCTTTTTTACATGCGTTTTTCATGTCAGAATGAGTTTTTTAAGGTCTCTGATGGCTCCCTGCGTTTTTGGGTGCGTTTTTGAATCTGCACCTAAAAATAGTGCTTGTAGTATTTTTTTGAGCGTTTTGAAAAACGCATGCGTTTTTGTAGAAAACGCATGCGTTTTTATAACATGGGTTCCTATGGAAAACGCATGCAAAAACGCATGTACAGTTAGTACCTTTTAGTGCCATTCAAAAACGCATGCGTTTCCCATAGGAGCCCATGTTAACAAAAACGCATGCGTTTCCGGAAACGCATGCGTTTTTGTTAACATGGGCTCCTATGGCAAACGCATGCGTTTTTGAATGGCACTAAAAGGTACTAACTGTACATGCGTTTTTGCATGCGTTTTCCATAGGAACCCATGTTATAAAAACGCATGCGTTTTCTACAAAAACGCATGCGTTTTCTACAGAAACGCATGCGTTTTTGGATATGCTCCAAAAACGCATGGGACAGTCACACATGCTTTTTGGCTATTAGGGCATGCGTTTCTTAACATGGGGGCCTATGGGTGCGTTTTTTACATGCGTTTTTGAAAACGCAGGTCTCCAAAAATGCATGTGAAAAATGGTACTGTGACCCCAGCCTTAGTACCTTTTAGTGCCATGCAAAAACGCATGCGTTTCCCATAGGAGCCCATGTTAAAAAAACGCATGCGTTTTTTTAACATGGGCTCCTATGGGAAACGCATGCGTTTTTGAATGGCACTAAAAGGTACTAACTGTACATGCGTTTTTGCATGCGTTTTCCATAGGAACCCATGTTATAAAAACGCATGCGTTTTCTACAAAAACGCATGCGTTTTTCAAAACGCTCAAAAAAATACTACAAGCACTATTTTTAGGTGCAGATTCAAAAACGCACCCAAAAACGCAGGGAGCCATCACACACCTTACAAAACTCATGCTGACATGAAAAAAAGCATGAGTTTTGTTAAATCACTTAAAAAAACGCATGGCAACTGTGACCACAGCCTAACACAACATCCCAAAGTGCAAAGGAAGAGTTATTGGACGCCCATCTGCACTTGGGTAACATTGCCACAAAGGAGATGAGCAGCATTTGTGGGTGGTGTGTAATGTCCTGACATAAATGAGTAATATAATTACGCTATACAGAATTATACCTATGAACACTACTTTATTAATATATTTATACTACAATGAACAATGAAGTCATCGTATGCAGCAGAATGTTACAACTTTAGAAATCTGGCGGAGAGTCAAGGTAACAGTATGGGTATGTGCCCACAGGACGTTTTTGCTGTGTTTTTGATGCGGTTTCTGCCTGCGGTTTACCATTGGTTTTATGGTAATTTATGCTACTTTGTTCCTGCGGTTTTGATTCCAAGCTAAACCAATTTGTTTCACAGAAATGTGTGTCAAGAACTGTCAAATCCCTGCATTTTTGGTGCGGATGGGAGAGAATTGACATGTTAATTTTCCTGCGTTTTTGGTGCGGATGGGAGAGAATTGACATGCTCTAATTTTCCTGCATTTTTGCTGCAGTCAATGGCAAAAACGCAGCATCAAAAACACAGTAAGAACGCAGGAAAAATAGAGCATGTCAATTTTCTCCCATCCGCACCAAAACCGCAAGGGTTTGACAGTTCTTGACACTTGCAAAACCAATGTGTGGGCACAGCGACCCTGTGAAACACATTGGTTTTGCTGGGAATCAAAACCGCAGGAACAAATTATCATACATTACCATAAAACCAATTGTAAACTGCATGCTGAAACCGCAGCAAATACGCAGCAAAAACATCCTGTGGGCACATACCCTAACCTGTCATGTTGAAAATGGTCTTCAGGCAGGAAATAAAAAGCACGACGAGCTCATCAGACTGATGGACATTTTTCATGAGAAAATTTCAATACAATTTGGATTTTATTAACTGAAATTCCTGGTGTTTAACGTATATGAGTCCAGGAGGTGTTCATACGAGTGATTTACAGCCTTCCCTGTAAAATGTGCATTAAGAGATAGCTGTTAATCACTATTAGGACTGCCCACTTGACTCTTAAGGTACCTTTACACGCCGCCACTGTGGCTAGCAACAGGTATCCACCGCACGTGCACGCGCACGTTTTTAACAGTGGATGCTGATCGCTGATGCCGCATACACATGCTGCCATTGCATTCTCCACTGAAGGTATCTTTCCTGTGGAATACCTTCGCTACTTCACACGCCGCTACCACAAAGGAATATGGGCGTACATATTTCACGCCGTAAGTACATAGTTGTGTGTTCCGTGATGCACAAGCGGTGATTGGATAACGCAATAGAGTCATGATTGGCTAGCCTGCGCAGGAAGGCTGGCTAATACATGACGCCATTGCAATTGTGGACTGTGAATGGATAGCTCTTTAAATATGGCGCCCTGTGAAGGGACAACCAATCGTAACGCAGGAGCCTCCACCAATGATCGCTGATGGGGCGTGTTATCCATGACTCCGTGGCACGCCCCTGGGAATTCGTAGGCCACGCAAATACCTTGCCTGTGCCCCGTTGACACGCCACCACCATAGCAATTGTGCCTTCCTGTTTTTGAGCACGGCTCAGCAACATGTATTTGAAGGAACTGCAGGACACCGGAAGGAACTGCCCTATTTACACACCGCCATTTCATAGCAATTTAATGGCAACAGGCAAAATTGTCCCCAGTGCCTGGCAGTTGCTGCCTTCCTGTGGTGGCGTGTAAAGATACCTTTAGGGTACCGTTACACATTGCAATACCAATACCCATAAAAGCGGTGCAGATACTCCAGCTGCAGGTGGATCATAGGATGGTGGGTGGAACCCATAAACCAACACCCCACACTAGATCACACGGTGGGAGGTACCCTAGAGGGAACAAAACCACTTCCAGGGGGAGAAAAGAGGTCTTTTGACGGAGGCTTCAGGTCTTTGCCTCCAGGTTGGGAGAGAGAATGGAAAGTTAGGAACAAGGGGAGAGGGTCTCTCGGTTGAGGGACCAGGAGAGTGGGAGAAAGAACATATCCCAGGCGCAGACAGCTTGAAGGGAAGAGGAACTCAAGGGGGTTCAGCCAAGTCAGCTCACTGGGCACCGGAGCCCGCACCTGTGGGATCCTCCAAGGACCAAAGAAAATCCGAAGACCTGAGGAGTATATATATAGTACTCCCAGGCTCTTAAGTGACCAAAAGAGGGTACCAGGCACCGCTTGATGGTTCGGCGACTGGTCAGCAGAGAGTAACCCGACGGGAGCGAAGAGAGAGAGAGAGACAGACAGCAGGAGGTCAGGTTCGCTTTATGGGATCAGAATTCATACAAATTATTGGGAAACAAGAAGGAATAGATGGAGAAAATGCACACACCGAGGCTTCCATCCTACCACCTGGGATCCGCTTGCAGCCACCCGTTAGCTACTTGTCATTATAACATCTTGCTGAACTGAGAACTGTAACTAATGCTGCTAAAGTTTCCAGTAAAGTACCCAGAGTGAAGTGAACTTGACTCTGCTGCATCTTCTTTAACATGAACTCGTTCCTTCTTAGGATTGCTGCCCCGGAGGTCCCAGTCCTGCCTGCGGAGGACTACATCATCTCAGCCGCAATACCACCGACCTCCGGCGGACTGTGGCAGTGCTGGTGCTACTTCACTAGAAACTGCAGGTGGTGTCAAGACAACAAACTGTAAATAATCCCTTGTATAGAAAATCTACTTTTCAAAAGATACCCCAGGACACGGAGTCAGGCATGGCCGCCATCCCCGTGACAACTGGAGAGTTAACCCTTGCCGCCTGACACCCGAGTACCTGAAAGCCTGGCCGTTACCGTATATATTTTTTCTGCCGTCACAAACAGGATATCATGCCCGGTACCACCGAGTACTGTGCACCTTGAACTTGGACATAAAACAAACTTTTTCCGCCATTGCTTGGCGTCAAAAATGGGTTCCCGCCATTGCTGCAGGAGGACCCAAGATGTGAATAGAGCCTTATGCTGCTTTCTCCTGTGACTAGCCTCATCTTTTAAAATTATGAGTAAACAAAATAAAAAATAACTTGAGATCAGGAGAGCCATCCTCCTTGGATGAATGTTTGATCTAGTGCTGATAACTGTGACTGTCCCTGAATTGATGGATGCACTTCACTTTACTAAGGGATGTGTTCTCGTAAAAAAAATTGTGTGCAAGTGGTTGCCAAGACCCCGCTCTCCTCCCATCTATTTGCCAACCCTTAGCTGCATTGATATCTGAATCTACTTCTTTGACATTAAAAGTGGCAGCTCAGTACCTGTGTCTCACTTGGGTCAGGCTTCCACTAGCGCATGTGTCTCATTTAGGCCATAGTTCCACTAGCATATGTGTCTCACTTTGGCCAAGGGTTCCACTAGCGTATGTAAGATAGCTGAAAATGGGGAAACAAAAGCGCAATAGGGTCTTATATATTTTAGGGCAATTGTCAAAAGTGTCAAATGTCACTGCTCACCTGTGCTGGGTGTGAGACCCACAATCAGTATATACGTATAGTGCAGCTGCTGCAGGATCCACACTCTGCGAGAACGCGGTGGTGATAAGCAATATATCCAAATGGATGGTGTTTTTCAATCTACACAAACTGCATGAAGAAGTGGATCACAAGGGATCAGATGAAAAATGATGCTTTATTCGACACATTTAAGAGCGTATCCGTGCTCCTTCCTCAAGAATACAACCACTATACAATGTTACCATGAGGCAATCAATATACAGATTTACCAATCTACAGTTCGTACAGATTACCGGATCAAAATACACCGTCTATTTGGATATATAACTAGCATACTGTATGTGTCTCATTTAGGTCAGGGTTCCACTAGTACATGTGTCTTACTTTGGCCAGGGTTCCACTAGCATATGTGTCTCACGTAGGCCAGAGTTCCACTAGCACATGTGTCTCACTTTGGCCAGGGTTCTACTAATGTATGTGTCTCACTTAGGCCAGGGTTCCACTGTGTATGGCACCTGCTGCAAGCGTGATCTAGGTGTCATGCACTTCTGATCCGATCCTGCGACTGGCCTTGCTCCTTCTCCGGTTGGCTGGGGGAGTCCTCTGCTGCCACCCCACACTCTGGAATCTCCTGGCCACCGCTCGCCATCGCTGTTCCCGGGCTCCGTGCTAACCCACCAGTGACACACCCTGGAATGCTTCTCCTGGTGCTCCTCACTTCCTCTTCCTTTTGTGGGCGTGCCTCTCCCATCTTGCCGTCGGCCCCACCTGGGGTCGCAGCAATCCACTCGTTTAGGCAGTCCCACCTGCTCTCGGAGGACAAAGGGGGTGTAGGCTATTTTTCCCGCTCTGTGCTGGCCCGGCCCATGATAGGGGACTGCAGAACTCCCCCCCAGCCAGCACATGGTCTCAGTTTACTGCGGTTTGAAAAACAAAGTTTCTTTTCAGCACAGTCCTGTAGATGCACGGGACCCCGCAACATCAAGATCCTGTCATGACGCCAGAAATGACACGCCCCCCTAAGGTTGTGGGATACTCGGAACTGGGCTACAGTACTACTGGGGAGTCAAAGGAATCGAGACCCGACTCCATGACCCTGGTGGTGTCAATAAAAATGTGGGGGATTAAGGATTTGGGAGTTGAAGTCATGACGCCACCTACGGTACTCGGCCAGGGATGGCCAATGCTGCAACTCAGACCTCTGGGGCAGATGACGATGCAGTAAGATGTTGTCACTGCCTGTAGGTGGAACGGTACCCCGGGGCAGGTGTAAAAGACAGTGTATGGATGATGGTGAAGTTGCAGTGCAGGGCAGAAGACCCCGGAATAATTCAAGGACACAGCTGGTGCAGTTCCACACGTTTACTTACAGTTCTTAGGTAGTAACATCCAGCCGGGTGCTGTGTCCAGCCACTCCCATGTAGATTGGAAACACTTAGCCGGCACCCTGTTTTGTGTACTTTCTCCGAGTCATCTCACTCTCATGCTGGCTCTCTCCCTCCTGCCATGCACTTCACACTCAGTGGCCACGCCAGTGACCTCAGACCCTGCCGGGCGACGTACTCCTCTTCCCCTTAGACCTATCTGACCACCTTTGCAGTGAATGACGTGAAACTGGCTGCTGCTACTGTAAATGCAGCAGCCTTAGGCTGGCTCAGGTTGGCTAGCTGAGGCCTCAAGTCTCCTCTACTAGTCTGGGCCCGGTGACCTTCTGCAACCCTGGTCCCTCCACTTGCCTGATACCAGCAATGGATGCAAACCCCATGGGACCCTTTCCTTCTCTGGAGCTCCTGCCTGGCTCCCTCCGTCTCTCTTTCTCAGGGACGAGCTCCTCCGGCTCCAGTCACCTGGTCCTAGTCCTTCTCAGCTCCCTCACTGGAGCTCAACTCTCCTCCTCTACTCCACTTCTCACTGACTGAACTTAACTCCAACTCCCTACTTCCTGGTGTTTCCCTCTTTTATCTACTTTCTAGTGTGCCCCTCTAAACTACTTCCTCCACCCGCACCCTCTACCTGGTCCCGCCCCCTCTCCAGCCTGGGATGGGGCCCTCCCTCAATAGTGCCAGCACAAACCCCTGACATGGAGTGTGTAGTGTTTGATGCGACTGAGTGGGTACTGGGTAGTGTCCCTCCTTACTTGGGGTTGGGGGTACCACATCTCTGGCTAAGGTGCAGTACCTCTGTGTCGACTGGACCCTCAGGGGAGCCACAGAGACATTTCCCATAAAAAGTGATTTACAAAGTTTTAATACTTTGCATGCTCAACAAAATTATTAAAAACTAATGAAATGTTACTTGTTAAATTAATTCAGCCTATTTTTCTCATAAGCTTCTATATAGATATCTCAATAGAGGTAAAAGTGAGTAGTGAGGATGTGTTCTTCACTGAAAATATTGAGAGGTTCTTGCACACTTGCTAATCCCTGGTTTACTCTTTTCAGATGGCAAATTGGAGATCAACAACTATACCTCCTTTTCTCCTTTTTGGTGTCAGTATAAATCATATACGTTGATATAGGAATCTGGCTTGTAAATCGCACTGTTCGAAGATTTGGCCAAGAAAATCACTCCAAGGACCTCAGATCTTAAGACAAAGATCTTTATTCCTCCACAGACTCGACGCGATCTACAAGCTGGATTCCTATATCAACGCATATGATTTATACAACTCTTCTGGCTGATTGCTGCGTTCGACAGGATCCAATTGTCTGGTTTATTAGTGGTTGTGTCACACACAACCCGACCAGGTGAGTGTGACCATACTTATAATTGACTGATTATAACGGATAAGACCCTATTGTGCGCTTCCTCTCCATTTCTTTTGGTGTCAGTGGCACACATCCAAAATCTTAGGGTAATTATCATTTTGGCTAAGGATCCAAGCCTCACCCATTTGCCATTTTTTTCAACCCTGGCAGGAGGAGATGTCAGAGGCGCAGTGGCATTGGGGCTCAATCAGCAGATGCCCGAGACTCATACCACATTAGGGCACAGACTCAAATCCAGGACTGTCCATTGTATCCAGGACGGTTGAGACTAGAGACAAGCAGATCGATTCACGGGACTCTGGTCCAGTGCCCAGGTTAGGGACAGCTGGCAGCTGGATTGGCGGCTAGCAAATTACCTTCAGGCATCCCCAAATTTGATACTCCTGGGCTGGGGTCATATCATCTGTGCATAATAGTCATCTCTAATTGGGACCTATGGATTTATTTTTTGTTCATTCATTCATAGTTGTAGCAGCCAGAACTTTCTAATTTTATATAAGCTTCGCTATATGACATCTGGCTTTGCTGTGTCTGTAAGGGCATGTTCACACGTTGCATAAATATTGTTTTTTGCTTTCTTCTGGTGTCAGCACCAAACTAATCAATAACAGTCCTCTCTGATTATTGTATTTGTGCTGCAATTTTTTTAAGCCTTTTCTCCCTTATTTGATGCATTTTTTGTGCAGATGGGAAGCCCTGATGTAGGGGGGACTGAACTCTCAAATTGGGACAGTCCCACTTAATCCAGAATGGTTGGGATCTTTATAACTGTGCAGGGAACTGCAGCTGGCAAAATTTAAAGGAGCTACAGGAGTGTCGGCATTCCAGTTCCACACATAAGCGGCTCTTTGGTATGTCCTTGCACCGATGGTCCTACACTCTCCTCTCCCCTACTCAGCAGGGATACCGATGCAGTTACCTCTTTGGCTGCTTGCTTGGCTCCTTGCTATGCTGCATTGCCGCCCATGTTTATAACAGAATCCGGCTCTTCTCTGTGGCTGCCCACATGTGTTTTGGCCCCTGCTCCTGCTGAGGTCCCTAAGTCTCAGGCCCTGTACTTATATTGCTTGGGTTCATTTATAGCCTAGAGTGCATGCACATGCACCTTCCCCTCACTTAAAGGGGCAATCCATGCTCTTTGAATTGGTGTCCACAGCCTATCGGTGGAAGGCACCACGTATGTGTAGCTCCGTGTTGGATGTCTCCCGAGCAACTCATTAGGTTTCTTAACCTAGTCCATTCTGTTGCTCGTGCTTTTTTGTATCCAGTACCAGTCTTGCCTGCGCCTAGTTTTGTGATTGCTCATGTCCTTGAACCCGTCCAGTCATAATTCCTGTGTCTGTCCTGTCTATGTTCCTGGACCCGTCCAGCCTGTGTTCCCAGTCCTTTCCTGTGTTCTGGTACCAGCCTGAATCCTGATCCATCCTGTCTGTATTCATAAACTGTTCCTATATCCTGGGACCAGCCTGAATCCTGTATCTGCTCCTGTGTACCAATGCCAGTGCCAGAGGACTTCTGACTGATGTCTGTGCTTGATAACTTCTACCCGTGCCAGTGCAAGATAACAGCTGCCTATAGCTGTTTACATGTCCCAGTCCAGTTAGTGCTCCTGCGCCAGCCCTGTCTGACTCTATTACCTGTCCAGTCCCGTGTCTTCTCTCTTGTGCTGCTGTTACCCAGCTCCACTAGTCTCCACAGTCCCAGACACTGACCTGGGAGTGGCACCTGGCATCTCCTAGTAGGTGTTTAGTCAGACCCCTGATATGTCTGGGTAAGTACCTCCGTGTAGTCCAGTCGGTCCACCCTCGCGCGGTCACCCCCTGTGACCATTACCACTACGATTTGGTGGTTAGCTGTGAATATTCCAGTTCAGAGGAAATAAATATGAAGAAGACACAACATTGAAGCAGCTCTGCAGCCCCTCAATTCTCAGGATTTGGAGGGGGTTCTAAATGTCGGACACTGAATGATCACATGATGACGTGTCCAAGCAATAAGCAATTACTTTCTGAGATGGGAATACTCCACTTACATATAGAAGTCATTATTCTTCAGTAAAAATACAAAAGAAAAGTCTTTTTCCATTAGCATTTATTTACTTAGCTTTGCCATTTACTGATTAAAAAATACACAAAGGTAATTTCAGAGAGGCTGCTCCTTACAGGAAGCATTATGTGCTTCATTATTCCAATAATAGCATGTGTCATACTTATTGTTGCCTCAGTTGACTTTCCTCTAATAGGGGCTGTTCAATCAAAATTGTGTTTTTGTGCTGGTGATTTGGTTAAGAACATTACAACTATTTCCTCTTAAATGGATTTACTGAAAACATTTATGCACGAAAAGTACCGAAAGTAGATTATTGTTTGGATAAATCACAGAGAAAAGCGCTATCTGTAGAGTATACATTGCATTCATTTACACCTAAATAAGTAAATATTGAACACAATGGACTTAAATGGGGCTTATATCAGAAATGGCATATTCTAATAGCTGTAAATTAGTATAATTTGCTCTCTGCAATGAAATATATATACTATAAGGATCTTCTATGTGTAACCTGATGTCAGAAAGATCTAGTAGACTTATCACATTGACAGGTACATGAATACTCACAGCATACCAATGCATGGCTACTACAACCCCTGGCAAAAATTATTGAATCCCCTGGCTCGGAGGATGTCCATCCAGTTGTTTAATGTTGTAGAAAAAAAGCAGATCACAGACATGGCACAAAACTAAAGTCATTTAAAATGGCATCTTTATGGCTTTAAGAAACACTAAAATCTCGAAAAAAAATGTGCTAGCAAGTAACGGTGACTTTTGTAGACCAACCAGGGGGAAAAAATGATGGAATCACTCAATTCTGAGGAAAAAAATGATGGAATCACTCAATTCTGAGGAAAAATTATGGAATCATGACAAACAAACACACAATAGAACACTCAAATACATTACTAGAATTTTGTTGCACCACCTCTGGCTTTTATAACAGCTTGAAGTCTCTGAGGCACGGACTTAATGAGTGACAAACAGCACTCACATCAATCTGGCTCCATCTTTCTCAGATTGCTGTTGCCAGATCAGCTTTGCAGGTTGGAGTCTTGTCATGGACCATTTTCTTCATCTTCCACTAGGGATGAGCGAGTACTGTAATATTCGGACTCGCTATACTCACAACGAGTAGGTACCGGTACTTGGCACTCGTTGCGAGTATAGCGAGTCCGATTACTTTCGCAGTGTATCTATAGATACACTGCAAAAGTACTCTAAAAGTGAATAAAAGTTGTTAAAAATAATAAAACTGCATACTCACCTATCCGACGCCTGCATCGGGACCGTCCCAGAAGACCTGCGATCACCGGACAAGGACCTGTGATTTCCACTGCCAGGACCTTGCAATCTGGCCAATCAGGTGGCCGCTAGCAATCACGTGGTTGTGACGTGTTGCCATCTGATTGGCCAGATTGCTACCGGCCATCTGATTGGCTGGCAATCACAGGTCCTTGTCCAGTGATAGCAGGTCTTCTGAGATTGTCCCGGTGCAGGTGTCGGATAGGTGAGTATATAATTTTATTATTTTTAACATCTTTTATTCACTTTTAGGGTACTTTCGCAGTGTATCTATAGATACACTGCGAAAGTAATTGAACTACTCACTACTCCTGAGTAATCAAAAGATACTCGGAGAGTAGCGAGTACCTGAATACCGCTACTATTCGGCGAGTTCCGAATAGTAGCGAGTATACTCGCTCATCCCTATCTTCCACCAAAGATTTTCAATTGGATTGAGATCCGGACTATTTGAAGGCCATGACATTGACCTTATGTGTCTTCTTTCTAGGAATGTTTTCACAGTTTTTGCTCTATGGCAGGATGCCATCTTGATAAATGATTTCATCATCCCCAAGCATCCTTTCAATTGATGAGATAAGAAAAGTGTTCAAAATATCAATGTAAACTTGGGTATTTATTGAAGATGTAATGACAGCCATCTCCCCAGTGCCTTTACCTGATATGCAGCCCCATATCATCAATGACTGTGGAAATTTGCATGTTCTCTTCAGGCAGTAATCATTATAAATCGCATTGGAATGGCCCCAAACAAAAGTTCCATCATCATCATCTTGCCCAATGCAGATTCGCGATTCATCGCTGAATATGACTTTCGTCCAGTCATCCACAGTTCGCAATTGCTTTTCCTTAGCCCATTGTAATCTTGTTTTTTTCTGTTTAGGTGTTAATGATGGCTTTTGTTTAGCTTTTCTGTATGTAAATCTTATTTCCTTTAGGCGGTTTCTTACAGTTTGGTCACAGACATTGACTCCAGTTTCCTCCCATTCATTCCTCATTTGTTTTGTTGTGCATTTCCTGTTTTGGAGACGTATTGCTTTAAGTTTCCAGTCTTGACGCTTTGATGTCTTCCTTGGTCTACCAGTATGTTTACCTTTAACAACCTTCCCATGTTGTTTGTATTTGTCCAGATTTTAGACACAGCTGACTGTGAACAACCAACATCTTTAGCAACATTGCGTGTTGATTTTAAGAGTTTGATAATCCTCTCCTTTGTTTCAATTGACATCTCTCGTGTTGGAGCCATGATTCATATCAGTTCACTTGGTGCAACAGCTCTCCAAGGTGTGATCACTCCTTTTTAGATGCAGACTAACGAGTAGATCTTATTTGATGCAGGTGTTAGTTTTGGGATTGAAAATTTTAAATGTGATTCCATAATTTTTTCCTCAGAATTGATTGATTCCATAATTGTTCCCCTGCTTGATCTACAAAAGTAACCGTTACTGGCTCACACATTTTTTTTTCAAGATTTCTTTTAGTGTTTCTTCAAGGCAGAGAGTTGCCATTTGAAATGTCTTGTTTTGTGCCATGTCTGTGATTTTTTCCACAACATTAAACAACTGAATGGACATCCTCCGAGCCAGGTGATTTCATAATTTTTGCCAGTGGTTGTATTTGTGGATCCACTGGGGTCTATTAAAGTACAAGCCAGAAAAGCAAAGGTCATATGGAGTGGAGATTAGACAATGGAAAATATGTGTTGTAGCACTTACTGGTCCTAATATTTTTGCTATAAAGTGGTGAGGACTTTTGCTGTGCAAGCAAAGAGGAAAGTGAGGAAAGTAGCACTAGATTACAAAGGTTTCTTTCATTTACTTGTACTATTGATTTTTGCAACCAAAATTTAAGGCATACTAGTCTAACATCGATTGTCACAAGCTGTGAAGTGCCTTGCCCCTTCATGAGCTGTGCACACAGATTGGTGTACAGACTCAATCATAAGTCTATGGATCTGTACATTCAATGTCACAGATGTAGTATTTAGCCCGAACAATGCTCTGTGCACACAACTCGAGCAGGCGCTGATTCAGAACACTGTTTTGACTAATTGATGGGGCTCTAAGGAAGCTTCGCACCACTGATCAGTATCAGGCAGTGCATGTATTATATAAAAATGTTTATAAAATGATATTTTCACTTTAGTAATAAGTCCCTTATACAAGAGTTATGAAAGTATTTTTACATTTTCTGTGGATTCTTTGAAGATCTAAAGAAGAAATGCAAAAATCTATGGCAGGGCTGTCCATCTAATAGCCAAAGGGTGACATTGGGTTCCTGTAATTTTTTTTTACACTGATCAGTCATAACATTATAGTCTTGTACCTAAACTTATGTACATCCCAATCATGCTGTTAAACAGCACTGTAGAGACAAGTGTGGAGCCCACTGGGACGGGGTAGTTGGTACCAGACTGGGGTACTGCTGTGGATATCACGGCGGTCTTGATCCGGACCGTGTCCCAGGTTCCGCAAGTAATGGGGGGATATTTACAGGGCAGTTTGTCGTGATGCCACCCACGGGTTGTGGTCAGGGTGACCACCGCTGCTGCAGAACCTCCGGGGATGATGCTTGGCAGCTGGAGATGTAATGGCTCTCCGCAGATAGAGCCTGGTTCCACGGGGCATTGGTAGTAATAGTCTATGATTAATGCTGAGTAGGGATGATAGTAGAGGTGGCGGCAATTTGTGAGGGAATGTAGGGCTGGAGCACAAGGATCACACAGACTCATGGTTTTTAAGTTTTCCAAGGCTTTACTGCAGATATTCTTTAGCAGAGAACTGTCTACAGAGTCTATACCAGGGCCGGGGTTGCTCCCACCCTGTCCGGGTCCTCAGCTTCCCACTGCTGCGCTGTGTGTGTGGCCCTGCTGCCGCTTTAACTAGGCTGCTGGCCCTGTTTCTCCTCACAGGTACCCCCTTTGCTAGGCAACTTGAGTCTTTCCGTGTGCTTCTGACCCCGCCGTGTTGCTTCGCTGAGGTACAGTGTAGATCTATAACCTCCACTATCCCGGTGTTTACTGTGCTGCGTGTGTCAGTCACAGTTTAGGATCCAGTATCCGGTCTGTGCGCTCCTCCGTGGCGAGTTATGAGGTAACTCAATCTCCCAGATGTGTGCCTTTATTCTCTTGACTCCTCTCCTTAGACCCTGGCTAGGCCTGGAATTGAGTAGCAGACTGTGGAGAAGTCTGAGGCAGCCTCTTTACACCACAGTCTCTCTCCTCAGTTCTCCCAGGAACTGAACTAATTACTTCCTCTGGACACCAGAATATATAGAGGAGCTGCTTTAGCTCCCCCTTCTGGCCTAGAGGTGCTAGTGCAGTGTTAAGTGTTGTCTGGGGGATTAACCCTGGTTGATGTTACTGTGGCACATTAACCCCTGGGGTGCCACATTCCCCCTTAGTGAAAGACAGTACTCTGGGACTGTAGAAAAAACAAACAAACAGTTAACATAACAATTAATATTTACAGAGTCTTAAAAAGTAAAAATACAAAAATCACTAAAATTAATAAAGTTAAAACTGTCCAGGCTCTTTTATTAAACCAATTAAAGTGCCTATACTAATATCCAAACCAGGATTGTTCTTTCCTCTGCTTGTTGCAGTGAATCAAAAGCGTCTTCATGCTGGGATGATAAGTTGTACCTTGTGTTATTATTGCTTGAAGTTGCTTGAGCACATTGGTTAAAGGTTCTCTCTTGTCTTGCTCTAGCTTGCTGAAGATTTTTCTCTACGCACTGCTGTAACTTGGCGGTTCTGCTGTTGACGTAGGGGATCCCAATTGGATTCTTCAACTTCTGCGTCAGGTTTTAGAATACCCATATCTAATTCAATTGGCAGCTTTCCGGGTCTTGCACACATAAGGTAGGCTGGCATGCAGTTTGTAGAACTCACCGGGACATGGTTGTACAAGTCTACTAAGTCGGGTAATTTCTCTGGCCATTGATTTCTCTCTGACTCTGGTAATATTTTCAACCGATCAATCACAATTTGGTTCATCTTTTCGCATAAGCCATTGCTTTGGGGATGATACGCTGTCGTGCGGATCTTCTTACAGCTGTACATGTTGCAGAATTTCTGGAAAATCTCTGACTCGAAAGCTGGACCTTGATCTGCAAGGACTTGTTCCAGGTAGCCATGAGGTCTACAGAAATGTGTCTGAAATGCTTTTGCAGCTGTCTTCGTTGTCAGGTCCTTGACCGGTACCACCACTAAGAAGCAGGAATAATGGTCCACGATGGTTAAGGCATAGACATAGCCTGACCGGCTTGGTGACAACTTGACATGGTCTAAGGCAACTAACTCAAGTGGTTGCTTGGTTACTATGGACTGAAGTGGGGCTCTCTGTTGATCCTTTCTTCTGAGGTTGCACGGGCCACATTTTCTACACCAATGTTCAATTGATTTTCTCATGCCAACTCAGTAGAATCTCTCTCTTAGGAGCACTTTCAACTTCTTCCATCCAAAATGACCTGCACCATCGTGGTAGGCTTCTAAGACCATTTTGACGTCTCTCTTGGGTACGATAATCTGCCAGACTAGTTCATGTGTTTTAGGGTTGGTGTGCCTTCTGCAGAGCTTCCCTTGATACAGGAACAACTTGCTTCTCCCTTTCCAGAGATATTGGGTCTCAGCTGGGGTGTTCTGGTAAGGGTACCCACCTTGTTGTGTAAGCAGTTCTTTCACTAGCTTCACAGCTGGATCACTATCTTGGGTGTCAGCCCATCCATGGTGTGCTATCGGGTTGAATTTGCCTCCTGTTGTCTTTGGTAGATGCCGGGTTGATACTTTTCTACCTTAGAACGATGAAAGGCTGGTAGTTCAATTTCTTCCAACTCCTCCAGTTCCTCTTCCACGTCTTTCAGGTGTGGCATCCGGGATAAGGCATCTGCGTTCCCGTTCTTGCGGCCTGCCCTATATTTGATGACAAAATTGTAGTTAGACAGCCGGGCTATCCATCGCTGCTCCAACGCACCTAATTTTGCTGAGTCGAGGTGGGTCAATGGGTTGTTATGTAGATGGTGAATTCTGCCGCTGCCAGGTAGTTCTTGAAACGTTCAGTTACAGCCCAAACTACTGCCAGTAGTTCTAACTTGAAGGAACTGTAATTTTCAGGGTTTCTTTCCGTAGGCCGGAGTTTCCTGCTTGCAAAGGCAATAACTCACTCTTTGCATCCTTGCTTCTGTGACAGTACTGCTTCCAGTCCCACGTTGCTGGCATGTGTATACAGCATGAAGGGTTGATAGTAATCCGGGTATGCCAGGATTTCTTCCCCTGTCAGTGCACACTTTAGCTTGTTATAGGAGTCTTGCCTCTCGTCACTCCACTGGAAAGGAGGATTACGGGTTGAAGACCTTTTCGACTGTCCTACCAGGATGTCTTGTAGGGGAGCTGCTAACTTCATGAACCCTGTGATAAATCTTCGGTACAAGCCCACCAGGCCCAGGAATTGCCTCACTTCTTTCACATTAGTAGGTCTTGGCCAATCCCTTATCACAGTGACTTTATCAGGATCCGGTGCTACTCCCTCTGAACTCACGACGTGTCCCAGGTACTGTACCTTTGGCTTGAGAAGGTGCCACTTGGATAGCTTGATCTTCATGTCGTATCCGGACAAGGCCTCAAATACTTCTGTGAGCTTTTGTAGATATTGTTCATACATCTTGGAGTAGACTATGACATCATCTAGGTACAGGAGGACAGTTTCAAAGTTCTTATGTCCTAGGCAGCTCTCCACCAGGCGTTGGAAGGTACCGGGTGCGTTGCAGAGTCCAAACGGCATACAATTGAACTCACAGAGGCCCATCGGCGTAGTAAACACTGTCTTCTCCTTGTCGGCCTCTGTCACAGGAACTTGCCAGTATCCACTAGTCAGATCAAGGGTAGGAAAGTAGTTAGCAGATTTTAATGTAGCTAATGACTCCTCAATCCTAGGTAATGGGTATGCATCCTTATGTGTGATGCGGTTGATCTGCCGGTAATCTACGCACATTCTCATGGTCCCATCCTTCTTTCTAACCAACACTAAAGGCGCTGCTAAGGGGCTTCAACTGTCTCTTATTACCCTGCAGATTTCGTTTCTTTGAGCATGTCTTTAGTGGTTTGGTAGTGAGCAGGTGGTAATGGTCTATACCTCTCTTTTATAGTTTGATGGTTACCTGTGGGTATAGTGTGCTCTACCCTTTAATTTGCCCAAAGTCTAATGGGTGTTTGCTGAATATTTGCTCATATTCTTTTACTACCCGGTATACTCCATGCTTTTGATGGGAAGGTGTAGAACTGGTACCCACATGTAGCTTTTTGGCACCAATCCTCCTGCTTTTCCCCTGAGCCATTGTCATCCGCCTGACTTGACGGGTTCAAGGGCTCGACGGCTGTGATGGCATTATTTTCAAATGTGAACAATTTAAACATGGTAGCATACTTTGGTAATGTGACCTCATCTTCTCCGCAATTTAGAAGGAGTAATGGCACTCTTTCCCGGTGTACTTCAACTACCCCTCTGGCTGTTAGTACAGTGGGTCTACTGTCTGAGTACACGGGTTCTACCAGGGATTCATAGTCTTGCCCTTTAATGCCTATTGCGGCTCTACACCAGATCAACATTTCAGTTTTGGGAGGTATTATAATGGGTATTGGATCACTTACTCGATTTTACCTCCTGATATTTCTACCTGTTATTTCATCATCAGTAGTGATGGGCGAATCTACTCGCTAGGACTCGTTACTCGGCGAGTAGTAAGGGACTTGCAGGACACGCTACTCGGCGAGTTTCCCAGTGAGTACTCGCAAAGTAACGAGTCCAATGCAAGTCAATGGCAATCCTAGTTTTACTAGCGAGACTCGCTATATCACATCGCTATGTAGCTTGAATCTCCCCAAAATCGTTTAAAGAATCGCACCGCTTCACGGATACCCGCTGTCAGCAGCAAGTCTGAGCGAGTCTGAGCGATTCCGAGCGAGTCTACGAATCCGAGTCCTGTATTCTGTGTTCGGGACTCGCGAATACAGAATCTGTTATGTTCCGACAAAGCTTCCGAGACAGCCTAGCGTGTTAGGTCAGACAAACTTGTGAAGATGGACAAGCATGTAAGCCAATCATATTCAGTAATGCCACAGCCATGTTGGTTGTGGCATTACTATGATTGGCTGCTGTCCATCGTGATGCCTATGTCATGGATGACAGGCAAGGCTGTATATAAGCCTTGCCACCGCCATTTTGGGCACATTTCTCTGAAGATCTGAGCTAGAGCAGGGTGAGGTAGATTCTGGAGCAGATCATAGGGATTGTCAGTCAGTGTAGGGAACCTTAAAAATTCCTTATATTAACCCCAAACAGCTCTTGTGAGAGCTAGCAGGAGGACAGAGGAGTACTGTGTACTGTGAGACCGTAGGCAGGCAGGGAAGCAGGGAGCTGCAGCCTTACAGTGTTCCCAGGAGCGACCTCATAGCTTCGCTTACTCACTCAGCTGTTCTAATAGCTGAAGTGTGAGGGTTAGCTGAGGTACTATTTACAATTTTTTTGCAGCTGTTAGATTTTGGGTCCTAAAAACCCCTTCAGCGTTATTTTGTCTGTGGCAGAACAGTGCGTTGCTGCTCTCCTATCTGCAAATAGCACGTAGCCACCTACTTGTGCGACTACTTGTGCGCACTTAATAATTTTTTCAGGGAATAGTGTGCTGCTTCACTGCCAAGTGTTAGCACACACTTAACCCGCCAGTAAGTGACGCCTGCAGCCACACCAAACTCCATCTCGGTGGCTGTGCGCACTTTCTAATTTTTTCAGGGACTAGTGTGCTGCTTCACTGACAAGTGTTAGCACACACTTAACTTGCCAGTAAGTGACGCCTGCAGCAACACCAAACTCCATCTCGGTGGCTGTGCGCACTTTCTAATTTTTTCAGGGACTAGTGTGCTGCTTCACTGCCAAGTGTAAGCACACACTTAACCCACCAGTAAGTGACGCCTACAGCAACACCAAACTCCATCTCGGTGGCTGTGCGCACTTTCTAATTTTTTCAGGGACTAGTGTGCTGCTTCACTGCCAAGTGTTAG
This sequence comes from Allobates femoralis, assembly GCA_033576535.1. Classification (NCBI taxonomy): domain Eukaryota; kingdom Metazoa; phylum Chordata; class Amphibia; order Anura; family Aromobatidae; genus Allobates; species Allobates femoralis. The sequence continues at coordinate 484,077,318 of JARQOC010000005.1, read as the reverse complement.
CACACACTTAACCCGCCAGTAAGTGACACCTACAGCAACACCAAACTCCATCTCGGTGACTGTGCGCACTTTCTAATTTTTTCAGGGACTAGTGTGCTGCTTCACTGACAAGTGTTAGCACACACTTAACCCGCCAGTAAGTGACGCCTGCAGCCACACCAAACTCCATCTCGGTGGCTGTGCGCACTTTCTAATTTTTTCAGGGACTAGTGTGCTGCTTCACTGACAAGTGTTAGCACACACTTAACCCGCCAGTAAGTGACGCCTGCAGTAACACCAAACTCCATCTCGGTGGCTGTGCGCACTTTCTAATTTTTTCAGGGACTGGTGTGCTGCTTCACTGCGCACTTTCTAATTTTTTCAGGGACTAGTGTGCTGCTTCACTGACAAGTGTTAGCACACACTTAACCCGCCAGTAAGTGACACCTACAGCAACACCAAACTCCATCTCGGTGACTGTGCGCACTTTCTAATTTTTTCAGGGGCTAGTGTGCTGCTTCACTGACAAGTGTTAGCACACACTTAACCCGCCAGTAAGTGACGCCTACAGCAACACCAAACTCCATCTCGGTGGCTGTGCGCACTTTCTAATTTTTTCAGGGACTAGTGTGCTGCTTCACTGCCAAGTGTTAGCACACACTTAACCCGCCAGTAAGTGACGCCTACAGCAACACCAAACTCCATCTCGGTGGCTGTGCGCACTTTCTAATTTTTTCAGGGACTAGTGTGCTGCTTCACTGACAAGTGTTAGCACACACTTAATCCGCCAGTAAGTGACGCCTACAGCAGCACCAAACTCCATCTCGGTGGCTGTGCGCACTTTCTAATTTTTTCAGGGACTAGTGTGCTGCTTCACTGACAAGTGTTAGCACACACTTAACCCGCCAGTAAGTGACGCCTACAGCAGCACCAAACTCCATCTCGGTGGCTGTGCGCACTTTCTAATTTTTTCAGGGACTAGTGTGCTGCTTCACTGACAAGTGTTAGCACACACTTAACCCGCCAGTAAGTGACGCCTGCAGCCACACCAAACTCCATCTCGGTGGCTGTGCGCACTTTCTAATTTTTTCAGGGACTAGTGTGCTGCTTCACTGCCAAGTGTTAGCACACACTTAACCCGCCAGTAAGTGACACCTACAGCAACACCAAACTCCATCTCGGTGACTGTGCGCACTTTCTAATTTTTTCAGGGACTAGTGTGCTGCTTCACTGACAAGTGTTAGCACACACTTAACCCGCCAGTAAGTGACGCCTGCAGCCACACCAAACTCCATCTCGGTGGCTGTGCGCACTTTCTAATTTTTTCAGGGACTAGTGTGCTGCTTCACTGACAAGTGTTAGCACACACTTAACCCGCCAGTAAGTGACGCCTGCAGTAACACCAAACTCCATCTCGGTGGCTGTGCGCACTTTCTAATTTTTTCAGGGACTGGTGTGCTGCTTCACTGCGCACTTTCTAATTTTTTCAGGGACTAGTGTGCTGCTTCACTGACAAGTGTTAGCACACACTTAACCCGCCAGTAAGTGACACCTACAGCAACACCAAACTCCATCTCGGTGACTGTGCGCACTTTCTAATTTTTTCAGGGGCTAGTGTGCTGCTTCACTGACAAGTGTTAGCACACACTTAACCCGCCAGTAAGTGACGCCTACAGCAACACCAAACTCCATCTCGGTGGCTGTGCGCACTTTCTAATTTTTTCAGGGACTAGTGTGCTGCTTCACTGCCAAGTGTTAGCACACACTTAACCCGCCAGTAAGTGACGCCTACAGCAACACCAAACTCCATCTCGGTGGCTGTGCGCACTTTCTAATTTTTTCAGGGACTAGTGTGCTGCTTCACTGACAAGTGTTAGCACACACTTAATCCGCCAGTAAGTGACGCCTACAGCAGCACCAAACTCCATCTCGGTGGCTGTGCGCACTTTCTAATTTTTTCAGGGACTAGTGTGCTGCTTCACTGACAAGTGTTAGCACACACTTAACCCGCCAGTAAGTGACGCCTACAGCAGCACCAAACTCCATCTCGGTGGCTGTGCGCACTTTCTAATTTTTTCAGGGACTAGTGTGCTGCTTCACTGACAAGTGTTAGCACACACTTAACCCGCCAGTAAGTGACGCCTGCAGCCACACCAAACTCCATCTCGGTGGCTGTGCGCACTTTCTAATTTTTTCAGGGACTAGTGTGCTGCTTCACTGACAAGTGTTAGCACACACTTAACCCGCCAGTAAGTGACGCCTACAGCAACACCAAACTCCATCTCGGTAGCTGTGCGCACTTTCTAATTTTTTCAGGGACTAGTGTGCTGCTTCACTGACAAGTGTTAGCACACACTTAACCCCCCAGTAAGTGACGCCTGCAGCCACACCAAACTCCATCTCGGTGGCTGTGCGTTTGTCAACAATGTCACAAAAACCACAATTTCCGAAAAAAGATGTGGCAAAGGGACGGGGACGAGGTCATGGCCGTAGCAGTCGTGCCCAAGAAGGCACTGGTACAGGTAGACAGACGAGGATTGATAGATCTCTCTTTCTCCCGTCTAAAATTACCAGTACTCAACAAAAACGTGTCTTGAGGCCGGAAGAGCATGACCAGATAACAACTTGGATGGCTGATAACACCTCCACCACTGGTTCTTTGAGTACACAATCGTCCGTGCCAACACAGTATGGGAAAACTTGGAGTGCGACCTTGGTCACTCCGATGATTTATTTGGTTCGTATCAGCACTCGATTCCATCTGGCCTTTCTTTAGCAGTGCCTGACGAGATACTTGAAGAAGACGTAATGTCTATTCATGGCCAAAGTTTGGAAGCACCTCGTACTCAAGAAAGCCACTTTCACCAAAGCCATACAGCATCTCAGGAGGTGGATGATGATGACGATGATGAGACATCTCATCTGGCCAGCCTGCTCAGTCACGTTATCCCGAAGACTTTGAGGAGGAAGGCGTGGATGATGAGACCACAGATCCTACCTGGACTCTTGGCATGCATAGCCAACAGAGCAGCCAGGAGCAGGAAAGTGGCTATGTACCACCGCCAAAAGCACCAAGGCTTACTCCTTTCTCCAGAACACAAACTGTGAGAACAGTTGGCCAAATTGTGTCAACTGTTGCACAAAGTGTACCAACTGTTGCCCAAACTGTGTCAACAGTTGGTGTGGTACAGAGTCATCCTCCTTTGCCTCCAATTCAACATAAAGGCCGAAAAGCCATTGTGTGGCAATTTTTTAAGGATGTCCCATCTGTACCAAATGTGGTTATCTGCAACATCTGCCATGCAAGGCTAAGCAGAAGCCTGGGAAAAAAAAACCTGAGCACCAGCAGTATGTGTAAGCATATGTCTGTTAAGCCCCCAATTCAGTGGTCGGCCCATCAGGGTTCAGAATCAGTGCCTTCTGATCCCAACACTTCCAGGCCACCTCATATCCATCCTTCACCAGCTAGTGTTCAGGCATCAGCTCCTGCTGAAACGTACTCCTCCGAAGCTGCGCTACAAGAGAGACTTCACAGTAGTGAAGCCACTGGTGTGTGTGCGGCAAACGTCCAGTTGTCTGTGCCACAGCTGTATGAAAGGCAAAAGAAGTACCTATCGACACACCCATTTTCCCAAAAAATGACTGCTAAAATTGCAAAGTTGTTAGCTGTGGAAATGCTGCCGTTTAGGCTTGTAGGTACATAGTCTTTTCGGGAGTTGATGGCTGTGGCGGCACCACGATACACTGTACCCAGCCGCCACTTTTTCTCACGTAGTGCCGTCCACGCGTTACACCAGCACGTTGTCAACAACTTAAAGCGTGCACTAACAAATGCGGTAACCGCCAAAGTCCACCTAACAACGGACACGTGGACAAGTACTTGTGGACAGGGCAGATACATCTCAGTAACTGCTCACTGGATCAACCTGGTGGACAGTGTCCCAAATTCGCTAAGTCGAGCATCTGAAATACTGCCAACTCCACGAATAGCAGGCACAACATCATTCAGGGTGGCTGCCTCATCATATATGTCCAGTACGCAATCTGCTTCTGCAACTTCCTTGTCCACTGCTCAGCTGCCCGCACCATCACGTCCAAGTTGGGAGCTTTGCAGTAGTGCTTCAGCAAGGCGACAACAGGCTCTTCTGAAGCTTATCTGTCTAGGTGACACACCTCACACTGCAACTGAGCTGTGGAAGGGTCTTAAGCAACAGACTGATGAGTGGCTGGCCCCACTGCAACGACAACCAGGTCTTGTTGTGAGAGATAATGGACGAAACCTTGTGGCGGCACTGAAGCACGGTAACCTTGCTCACGTGCCTTGACTGGCTCATGTGCTGAACCTAATAGTTCAGAAATTCCTTAAAATATACCCCGAGTTATCTGACCTACTCGAGAAGGTGAGGCGAATTTGCGCCCATTTTAGACATTCGTCCACAGCAGTTGGCAGTCTTTCAGCCCTTCAAAACAAATTTAATTTGCCTAAACACCGGCTAATTTGCGACATGCCCACGAGATGGAACTCAACATTCCATATGTTGGCAAGGTTTAATGAGCAGCAGAGGGCAATAGCTGAATATCAGCTGCAACATGCCCGTCACCACGGAAGTCAGACCAGACACATTAGTACTTTCGAGTGGGTCTGGATCGCTGATCTTTGCGAGTTGCTGGACAACTTTGAATACTGCACCAAACTTGTCAGCGATGATCAGTCCATTATCAGTCTCACCATCCCCTGCTCTGTTTGCTTAAGGAATTGCTCCTGAATCTGAAAACAGAAGCTTTGAGGGCCCAGCGGATGGCTATGGAGCCAGAATTTAACATCGCTGATCCTAGCCAGCCAAGCCAACATCAGCAGGCTACATTGGGTCTGGAAGAAGAAGGTGATGAGGGTGATGATGAAGAAGATTCATTTTTCTGTGGTACTGATGTGAACCCTGATGGTACTCCAAACCCTACGTTTATGTCGGTACAGCATGGGTGGGCTGAAGAGGAGGAGTTGGAGACCGATGTAGAGGCCATGATGCGTAGTGATCCTCATTCTGTTGCAACCGAGGAGATGAGTCTTTGCAGCTTAGCACATATGGCTGACGTAATGTATCAATGTCTCTCCCAAGATCCACGCGTCATTCACATATATGCCAGCAACCTCTATTGGTTGTCAACCTTTTTGGACCCTAGATACAAAGACAAATTTCCGTCGCTGCTGTTGCAGTCAACCAGGGGCTTAACGATGGATTTTTTCAAGACTGTTGTTGATGACAATTTGATGTCCATATCACCGTCTGACTCCGCTGTACCCCGAAGAATCAGCTCTTTGCAACAGCAGCCTTTGGTTGGGACACAAACGTCATCAATGTCAAGAAGAGGTGGGGGTAAGATGTCCACCAACTGGGCCGATGTTCAACAGACCTTCCAATCAACAACGGATCATGCCTGCGGTCACCTTGACTAGGAGACAACAATTTTCCAACATGGTGAATGAGTATGTCAGTGACAGTACCAGCTTCCTAACCGACCCATCAGTACCCTTTAATTACTGGGTTTTCAAGCTTCACACTTGGACAGAGCTCGCTCTGTATGCCTTGGAGGTGCTGGCCTGCCCAGCTGCTAGTGTGACATCAGAGCGTGTTTTCAGTGCCGCTGGGGGTATAGTCACTGATAGAAGGTCACGGCTTACTACTGAAAATGCCGACAGGCTGACTCTCATAAAGTTCAACAAGGACTGGATATCATCGGAGTTCGTAAGCCCCCCAGACGACAGTACCCAATTGTAGTGTAGCCTAATCTTAATTAATAGGATTGGAATATTGCGCTTTTAACTTTATGCCCTTTCAAGACAGGAAGTATCAGCATCTCCCTCAGCTGAGACGATGTGATAAGTCATGTTCCTGAAACATTTGCGGCATGATAAAAAAAGTACGCAATCAGTAAACATCTTTTTACTTTACAAGTGCATCCGCTTGTGAGCATTTCTAATTTTTATTTTTTTTAAAAAATACAATGCAGCCCCTTGGGCTAATTTTTTGAGGCAACAAGCCTATGCCTGCATTGAATTACTTGCTTGTACTATGCTCTCAGGACAAGCAAGAATATAGTCTTGGCCACGCGCCCTCCTCTATTTCTAAAAAGAGTTGATCCCACCCCTTGGGCTAATTTTTTGAGGCAACAAGCCTATGCCTGCATCGAATTACTTGCTTGTACTATTCTCTCAGGACAAGCAAAAATATAGTATGGGCCACGCGCCCTCCTCTATATCTAAAAAGAATTGATCCCGCCCCTTGGGCTAATTTTTTGAGACAACAAGCCTATGCCTGCATCGAATTACTTGCTTGTACTATGCTCTCAGGACAAGCAAGAATATAGTATGGGCCACGCGCCCTCCTCTTATTCTAAAAAGAGTTGATCCCGCCCCTTGGGCTAATTTTTTGAGGCAACAAGCCTATGCCTGCATCGAATTACTTGCTTGTACTATGCTCTCAGGACAAGCAAGAATATAGTCTTGGCCACGCGCTCTCCTCTATTTCTAAAAAGAGTTGATCCCGCCCTTGGGCTAATTTTTTGAGGCAACAAGCCTATGCCTGCATCGAATTACTTGCTTGTACTATGCTCTCAGGACAAGCAAAAATATAGTATGGGCCACGCGCTCTCCTCTATTTCTAAAAAGAGTTGATCCCGCCCCTTGGGCTAATTTTTTGAGGCATCAAGCCTATGCCTGCATCGAAGACGTTGCTTGTACTATGATCCTGCTGGAGCCTGGTGAAGGGTCCCACTGTACGCTACGGAGATAACGCGTAGACGTTCTGTGTTGCAAGTAGATGTCCCAGCCTCTCGCATCTGTGTTCCTAGTGTTGTTGCCATACCGAGTCATTAAGTAACCCCCCCCAAACACAGGCACTATTTCTTTGTTAGCAACATTGGTATGTGCAGTAATGATTTTACACATACTGACCAAGGTGCCCTCATGCGCCATGCAGGCCGTAAAGTACTTGCTAATGATGATGACTTTAAGGCCACCCACAAAACAACCTACACATCCATTCCCTGAAAAAAGACAGACACAAAGCAGTTTTTTTGAAAATCTGTATTATTATGCCTTAATGGCAAAGATGTCAGATTTTTTTTTTTTTTTTTTTTTTAAGCTTTCGAAAAGCTACGAAACTAAACAGAAATAAACATATTATGTCAAAAGTGCAAACATGCACTATTTTGATAACAAAAAAAACAAAAAAGTTGACACTACAGCTGGTGGTAGGTGGGGTGATTGTGTGGGGTAGCCTCTACCGGGCCACCATCACCCTGGTCCTGGAGGAGGTCCAGGGCCCCATGGATAGCCTCCCCCACTGCTTGTAACCCTGTAGGGTGGGTCACCTGGGCCGGTGTCTCGAAATGGCCTTGGGTTGGGAGGTCCATGTTGGTTGGCCAGAAATGTTGGATAGGCCTCTGGGTCGCCACATAGCTGTCCCGCCGTGGTATGTGCCTGTCTAGCCTGTTCGCGCTCGATTGCCGCCACCCCTCCAAATAGGAAAAGACCTGGCCAGGGTGGTTTGGAGGCCGACAGGCATCTATTACAATATGTATTGCTGACCAAGCCCGCAGTCGTCTCTCGAATGGAATGTCATCCAAGAATGGTATGAGACTGCGGCCATTGTCAGCATTACACTGTCCTCTGTGGTCTTGTGGTGCCCCCGGGATCTGAGCAGGGCTGCTGGGCTTCCGGTGACTCCCCACACTGCTGGCAGTCGGCAGTGGAGGGCGCTGGATGGCCACAGTTTGGTTTGGTTGGGGAGACCGCTGGTGTGGCCCTTCATCCTCCTCTTCTTCCTGTGGCCCCAAAGGTGGTGGTGGTGGTGGTGGTGGCGGTGGTGGTGGTGTTGGTGGCGGTGGTGGCGGAGGTGGTGGTGGTGGTGGTGGTACTCCCTCCTCCTCTGGTGGTGGTTCAGGGGCCTCCCTCGCCTCCTCAGGCAGCTGTGGTGAGGGATTACGACGCCGCATCTGGTAGTGAGCAGCTCTGTGGGTAAATATAAAAAACATTTGGTGAATGGGTTGCATTTGGAAACAAAACCATAGGCCAAACATAAAATGTGCACGCTTTTTTGACTCAGTGTATCTGTGTATTCTGTGTATTTTCATTGTTGGCCTTAAGATGGAATTGCAGCAAATACATTAAGGACATTTTGGCTCATGCCTCAAACAATATTCTATTTGTGGGTAGTGTTGGTCCTCGATTTTTTGCCATTACATTACAAATTTAAAAATTTGTCTGCACTATTACACTGTGCCCTGCCTTAGGCAGGACAGCTATTTAGGCACTTGAAGACATATTAGTGGCCACAACTATTGCTTTGACTTTTTTTTGAAACTTTATGTGGACAAAGCTATAGCCTGACACTGTGAGGCAAACACATTCTTCAGGGTTGTTTGCCATCAGATGGACACAAAAAGACGCTGTGTGGGCGGCCTTGGTCTCAATGCACATAAACCAGATCTATAGGGCAGATGAGCAAGACAGGAAATGGAATCGGCGTTAGTGCCCTACACTCCTTTTTGCTGCCATGTATGCTAATCAGGAATGTCTTGGTAAAAAAAAAACACCAAACAGATGGCTTGGCTTTTGAACCGACTGTAATGGACATAGAGTATGGGGTTGTTTTTGAGCAGCAGGTCACACATCGTTGGTGCCAAACAAGGTGGTATGCACAGATGGACAGTTTTACAGTTATTCCAACGGGGCCGAACCAAAAACCGGGAGCAGCAAGGGCAAACCTCGGGTTTCCTAAAGGACCTTGGACATAAAAGCCTGTTGCACTTAAAATATGGCCCTCTTTAGTTTGATTTTATACAGCATTAATACACTATGTTTTCCGGAGGATTCGTAATGTGGCCATGAGTTAACGACAAAAAAACTAAAATTCACATGTGGGCCCTAATATCTACACCATCACCTTGCAGCCCCAAATATACCCATAGGAAAACTGAACCACACATATTTGTAGTGATACAGGGTATGTCCTGAAATGTGTGTGACTGTGTCAACAATCTGAGATGGTGTACAAACAGTTTAGTGCAAAAGGGGTATATCCTTGCAACGTTATTTAGCCGAAAAAAAACACCCACAACTAAACGTGTAGGGATGTATGTGGCCCTTATGCAAGTCGAGGCCATTAGGAACTGATACAAATGAGGCTTCTGGCAGGCAAACCAGACAGGGCCACACACCTTAGAGGCCATTGCAGGGAAGAACATGGCTTTGTTCCACAAACATGCCAACAATAATAGCTAATTGTGAGGTCACGGAACATAGTGTCTGACCACCCTGCAGAACATTGCTTATTTGTCCCAACATCACAATGTGACTATAAATGTGTATGTCCTGGATCATTGCCAAAGGTAATAGAATTGTGTTGCACCATGGCAGAAATAAACCCCAGTGTGGGTATGTAAACCACCACACTCATTATAGAGCTTCATACGTACACTGTGTGCCCTCGTGGACAGGGTCCTCTCCTTTTGTACCTGTATGACCTGATTGCCTTCATATACTGTTTTTTGTCGTTAACCCTTATCCTCATGTAAAGTGCCATGGAACCTAATGGCGCTATATAAATAAATAATAATAACAATAATAGTAAACAACAGTGCAGCAGACACATACCTTGGAATACGGGCCACCGGTTCTAGAAAGGACAGCCGTTCGTAGTGGCAATATATTGTCCCGTGAGCAGCTTCCGCTCCCCCCTCCATGATCCTCCGGTGTTGCCGCTTGTATTTATCGCGGCAGCTCCTCCACCGTTTCATAATGATGTCAACTGTGAAATGATTTCAAACCGGGTTTAGACCTCTGTAAGATTTGAAACACTAAAAGTATGTGTACAAATCAACAATTACATTTTATTCATGTTGTGTGGGTAATGTGTATATAAGGCACATGGACACGACAGTGTGGAACATCATCAACAGCATTACGGACATTGAGCTCACGTGGCCACAATCACAAATGGGGCAGGGCACATGTCAACGCATAGAGAATGTAATAGTGCGGGCACCAGACTCCGCTCATTAGTGGTATTTATATACATCCAACCCCTCGCCTTCAGAGCCAGGAGGACCAGCCCTTAAACTAAGTGTACTATTGTGACCCCATCCAAATATAGGCAACCATGCGACGGCGCATGATAGCACATTGAGGGCCCTGTATACCCTACTATGGGGGCCCTGTATACCCACGGGGGCCCTGTATACCCACTGCTGGGGGCCTGTATACCCACGGGGGGGCTGTAGACCCTACTATGGGGGCCGTGTATACCCACTGCTGGGGGCCTGTATACCCACGGGGGGGCTGTATACCCTACTATGGGGGCCCTGTATACCCACGGGGGCCCTGTATACCCACTGCTGGGGGCCTGTATACCCACGGCGGGCTGTAGACCCTACTATGGGGGCCGTGTATACCCACTGCTGGGGGCCTGTATACCCACGGGGGGCTGTATACCCTACTATGGGGGCCCTGTATTCCCACTGCTGGGGTCTTGTATACCCACGGGGGGGCTGTAGACCCTACTATGAGGGCCCTATATAACCACTGGGGGCCCTGTATACCCACTGCTGGGGGGCCTGTGTACCCACGGGGGGTCTGTATACCCTAATATCGGGGGCATATATACACACTGGGGGGCCTGTATACTCTGCAGGTGGAGCTGTATACTCTGCTGGGGGGCTGTCTAACAGTGATAGCCGCTGTATACAAGGATGGCGGTCAAAATGGTTTCCCAGTTTTTTTGGGCTAAAGTAGGGGGGTCGGCTTATACACGACTATATACGGTAAATGCAATATAACGTGTGAACACATTTAACTCACCCATATTGCTCTGTGCATCATGGCCACAATGATGAAACGTAGGGAAAACGCCCTGTGCGATCTCCCTCCAGGCTGTAGTCCGCTGGACGTTATCCCCATAGGCAGGGTCAGTGGGCAGCCAAATCAGGGTCCGAGCCTCCACCAGAGCAATTAATTGCAGGGTGTTGACAGGGGCCATGCTTACTCGGTGTGTTTCTGCGCGTCCAGCCAGGCAGCTCAAGTCGGCTTATTTCCTGTTTGCAAAAAGCATGGGGTTTGCTGCAGAAAGTCGCTTGCCTCGCCTCAAACACATGCAAGTTTGACCTCGGAGACAGCAGCAAAATACAGTTGCGAGTGGCGCTTCCGACACGGCAATGCGAGCGCTTTCCGAGACACATCTGCGATTTTTAAATCACACATTACTCGCTATTACTCGCTATTACTCGCTTCCCCATTCATTAACATTGGACTCGCTAGACTCGCAACGAGTAGCGAGTCCCGGGCTCGGACTCGCTAGAGTCAAGCGATTCCGAGTAATTTAGGATTCCCTCATCACTAATCATCAGGGCTTTTATTTCCTTGTGCAGAAGCCTCTGCTGTCCGATTCTGGCAGTCTCGGCGATCTGCTGCAAAACAGTAATTACCTCGGAAAAACAATTTTCAAATACCGTATATTCATTCCTAGTAACATTACTGGTTCACACTCTCGCCGGTTAACATCTACAATTATAATACCCTGGTTCTGCAATTCTACCTTCCCAATCTGAACCCAACTTGCGGTATTAGTTCACCATTACTAGCCTATAAGTTCACTACAATGTCAGTTGGACCACTATTAATGTCTGAATCAGCCCAGTACCTTTTGAATAGAACATGTGGAATTGATGTTATCTGGGTCCCGGTATCCATCAAGGCATTAAAGGGAATGCCATCCAACACGATGAGGATGACCGGACGTCCTTCCACGAATCTGTCATACCAAGCTGAAGGACCTTGAGAGTTTACTCCTGAGCAGAGGCACGCCTGCCCTGGGAATCCTCGTTTAAAACACATTCCCGGGCATAGTGACCTGGTTTCTGACAACGACGGCAAATGGGCTGTCCATCCGCCTGATAGCAGTCGCTGGGTCGTCCTCTCATCGCTTGGTACCTCCTGGGCCTCATCCATTGGACGTCCTCCTTGCTGGTTGCCAACTCGATCTTGGGTGCAGGCTTGGTTCCATGCAGCTCCTTGATGACTTTTGCCATGGAAATAACAGTATCTGTCAGGGCATCTAGCATTTGGTTGAGGGCCTCATTAGAGATAGGCTCTCTGTGTTCAGCAGCAGTCTCTGACATAGCAGAAGTCGCAGATACTCCTGGCTGCTGGGGTGCTGATTTGGAGCCTTGGGTGAAGCTCAGATCTTGGGCCTCCTCTACCTGCTGAAGACAGATGGCTCTATCTTTTAACTCAGCAAATGTCATTTTAGGATTCTGAATAATCATCATATTCAGCTGTCCTCTGTGAGAAGGGGATAGGAGGCCCTCTATGAACTGCTCGATTAGCATTTTATCAGCTCATGGGGCTAAGGCAGATTCTAGCTTAAGTGCTTTGAGTGCTTCCTGCAAGTTTAACAGGAGAAAATAGTTGCGGTTCTGATAGCGCTAAGGAAGGAGGGCAAGGGGAAATTGTTGTGATGAACAGACCTTTATTAAAAACACGGTCCCTCAAACTCCGCTACGCGTTTCGACGTTACCGTCTTCATCTCCTGCAAGTTTAAGGCATAGTCCCTGGCGCTCTCCTTAGGCTTTTGCTGACATCCAAAGAACCTCATTTTAGCCCGGGTATCAGCACTAGATTCAAATGCTGCTTTTAGCCCAGCTACAAAATGCTCTACAGTGTCCTTGTCTGTGTCCAGCCAGGATGCTACCTCCCGCCGTGCTTTGCCAGTTAATTGTCCAATAATCATTCCAACATGCTGGGCTTCAGTCAGGGGGTACATAACATAGTACGCTTGTATTTTAGTAGTAAAGTCATTAAGAGTGTTAGGCTCACCGGAGTATTGGGGCAGCCACATTGCTCCTGGAGTATACGGCATCAGGAACGGCATGGTGCCACCGGGTGCTCCTCTGTTATCCGGTGCGGGAATTTTGCCGGCTGCTCCGCCACTGCTCGGCGCTGCTGGTTCTCCTTGGTGTGACATCCTGTACCCCCTTAGTTAAGTTCGACCCTCCTGTCTTCCGCTTCTGTCCGGATGTGTCTTGAAGGTTCCGCGGTGCACCAGGGATTCTCTTCCCTTCCGGATGTCGTCAGCACCAGGGAGGAGGCTGACTTCGCGCCTCTGCAGGGTACTGCTCACGTTAACACGCCCCCTTTCTTCTCGTGCGTCGCGCTTTGCAATGGTGGAATCTCAAAATTACAGTTCTTGTGGCGCAGTATGAAAACAGTTTTTCAGACAAATCACGGCACACAATGCAGTAGATCTTGTTCCTGATGCCATGTTGTGAAGTCCACTGGGACGGAGTACTTGGTACCGGACCGGGGTACTGCTGGGGATATCACAGCGGTCTTGATCCGGACCGTGTCCCGGGTTCCGCAAGTAATGGGAGGATATTTACAGTGGAGTTTGTCATGACGCCCCCACGGGTTGTGGTAACGGTGACCACCGCTGCAGCAGAACCTCCGGGGATGATGTTTGGCAGCTGGAGATGTAACGGCTCTCTGCGGGTAGAGCCTGGTTCCACGGGGCAGTGGTAGTAATAGTCTATGATTAATGCTGAGTAGGAATGATAGTAGAGGTGGCGGCAATTTGTGAGGGAACATTGGGCTGGAGCACAAGGATAACACAGACTCACAGTTTTGAAGTTTTCCAAGGCTTTACTGCAGATGTTCTTTAGCAGAGAACTGTCCACAGAGTCTGTACCGGGGCGGGTTGCTCCCACCCTGTCCAGGTCCTCAGCTTCCCACTGCTGCGCTGTGTATGTGGCCCTGCTGCCACTTTAGTTAGGCTGCTGGCCCTGTTTCTCCTAACAGGTACCCCCTTTGCTAGGAAACTTGAGTCTTTCCGTGTGCTTCTGACCACGCCGTGCGCCGTGTTGCTTCACTGAGGTACAGTGTAGAACTATAACCTCTACTATCCCAGTGTTTACTGTGCTGCGTGTGTCAGTCACAATTTCGGATCCGGTATCCGGTCTGTGCGCTCCTCTGGGGCGAGTTATGAGGTAACTCAATCTCTCAGATGTGTTCCTCTATTCTCTTGACTCCTCTTCTCAGACCCTGGCTAGGCCTGGAATTGAGTAGCAGACTGTGGAGAAGCCTGAGGCAGCCTCTTTACACCACAGTCTCTCTCCTCAGTTCTCCCAGGAACTGAACTACTTCCTCTGGACACCAGAATATATAGAGGAGCTGCTTTAGCTCCCCCTTCTGGCCTAGAGGTGCTAGTGCAGTGTTAAGTGTTGTGTGGGGGATTAACCCTCGTTGATGCTACTGTGGCAAATTAACCCGTGGGGTGCCACACAAGGACTCCACAAGACCTATTATGGTACCTTCACACGCCGCAATCTCGCCTGGGAATCCTAAAGGTGATATGTCGCCGTGAAGTTGCCTCACAGTTGCGGCGTGTGATGGGGGAATTTTGCGGTGATAAATCGTCTCTCGCCTGTCGCCTGATTCCTGAGCACTGCTCTGAAATCAGCCGCAATCATGAAGGTGATATTTCAGTGTTGTTGTATGTGATAGGGCGATAGTGATGGAATCAGCGTCGCCTATGATTTCCCGTAGGCATGCCACAGCATGCTGTAGTCCGCGCTCCATGTGAACTGATTGGTGTGGTCTGTCAATTGACACCGCGCCATATTTGATGAGCTGTCTGTCCAGCACCACAGAATGGCAATGGTGTCTTGTATTAGCCAGCCTTCCAGACCAGGCTGACCAATCGGAATGTTGTTGAGTTGTCCAATGAGCGCGTAAGGGTCGCGGTGTAAACCACTGTGGCATGCCTACCTCTTCGCCGCGCTCAACATGTACGCCCACATTGCCTTTGAGATTGTGGCGTGTGAAGCGGGGATGGGATTAGGCAGGATTGTTTCCGCTGTACGTGAGGCAATTTCTGGAGCGACACATCTCCTTACTTTCAGGGCGCAATTGCGGCGTGTGAGGCCGCCATCGGCGATCTGAGGCGAGCATGAAAAACGTGCATGCTCATGTTAGATCGCCTCATATCACCAGCCGTTATTGTGGCGTGTGAAGGTACTAATAGGGTGCCCGGGTATATCTGACACTAGTGCATTAACAGTTGGTTCACAAAATCCTGCACGTTGCAAGTAGAGGCCTTCATGTATCATATTTGTTTTTTCATCAAATCCTACTTGTTTTTTCACCAAATCCTAATATTTCTGGTATAGTGTATGGAGGTGCAGAAGATGTGTCCAAATAATTAAATGGGTACTCCAGAGAGAGAAAAAAAAGTGTTTATAGTGTCCCTGCACTCATACACTATAAAACTGAGATGCCTAATACACTTCTATTATCTTTAGAACTCCTGTAATTGACTTTGACAGGAGCTGCATTTCACCTCTCACTCATCCCATATAGGACATTATGTCACTTGCTAGTGTGCAGCTCTGTGCTTTATCAGTTTCCTTTTAATATCTGTGAGAACAGGGGGACGAGACATCCCAGAAGCTGCCTACTGTGATTACCAATGTCCTATTACCTGTGTCCTATCAGCCACAACCCTTCTTCTCTGCATAGAAGCAGATACCAGGAGAGAATGGCTGTTACAGCAGGCAGCTTCTCGGACGTCACATTCCCTGTTATTGAACTGCGGAGTAGCTATTATGGGAGACTGACTTTTAAAGTATGGGGCTGCACACTGTTGAGTGATGTAATTTACCTGCAGGAGGGTTGATGGGCAGCTCTTGTAACAGTAAATTACAAGAGTTCTAAAGATAATAAAAGTGTGTTAGTCATCTCATCTCTTTAGTGTATGAGTGCAAAAACAGTGCAAAGATTTTTCATCTCCCCAGAGTACCAATTTAATAGCATGCACATTTTAATGAATTCAGTGCCTTGTTCTTTTGTTAATATATTTTAAATTCTGGGGAAGTTAACTATATTGAAGGGAATCTGTTATCACCTTTTTGCTTTGTAGTCTGAAAGTAGCATTATGTAGGAGCAGATACCCTGAATACAGTAATGAGACACCTACTAGGTTGTGTTTTGCTGATTAAATATAATGAGCATTTTATCAGCAGGAGATTGTCATTACATGACAACTAGACATGTGCAGGGTAGTCCAACCATTTTACACTGAACACTGTGGTGTGGGCGGGGTTATACACAGAGCAACAATTGCGCTCTACTACATCTGTAGCAGAGAAAACTATGATTCTATCATAATGATTACACAGAATAAACTAAGTAAAACCTTGTTGGAATCAATTTTTCAGCCCCTATATCATGCTGCTGTCATATTACATAGAAAAAATCTGTTGACAAATTCCCTTTTGAATGTTTTTATTGAGGGATTGTCTACAGCAGGAGTGGGAAACCTTTTTCTGCCGGGGGCCATTTGGAAATTTCTACCATCCTTTGGGGGCCGCACAGACTTATCAACTTGAAAATTAACCTGCTATATTTGGTTAACAATCGAGTCACCCCTAATGTGGTGGCTGGGGCTGATTCTCTTTGGCGTGGCTGTGATATTAGGTGATATTGATCATGTTGACTTACAACTTTTTTACAGGCTTGCTAGAGCCATATATATCACAGAAGAGGTTGGGGGCATATAGATCAGTGGGGAGGCTGGGGCATAGAGATCACTGGGGAGCCGGATTTAAAAGGCAGCCAGTTGGCAAATCTTGTCTGCCAACATGAGCCCTGCGGTCCCCAGAAATCTACTCGAGGGCCGCGGAAAAGGTCAATGAGGGCAACGGCTCTGGATCTTGGGGTTCCCCATCCCAGGTCTAAACAATTGGGAAACAAACAAAGGGATCGTTTTACGAAAACAAAATAAGCGTTACTTACCAGGTGAATCCCTGCTGCACTTCTCTGCTGCTACCATCTGGTCCTGTTTACAGGGTAGCTGCTTTGATATCCTGTCTACAACGCTTTACCGCCGCAGTCAATCACTGGGTTTTGGGATAATGTCAAAGTGCATGACACAAGTCCGCAGGGGGCAATTACTACCTGAATAGGTCTCATGGTGTTGCTGGTGCATCACTGTTGCTGTCCAGTAAATTAAGACCATGGGGATTGGGGAACAGAGTAGAGCTGGCACTGGAGCAGCTTGGAATTCTGCACTACAGTAATGTGTACTTTGTTATTCTAAGACATTACTTCACCTATTTTCTGTGAAAACAAACTCTTTAGGACCCAAAAATTAAAAAAATTCTGAATTTGCTAAATCTATAACGGACATAATTCCAAAAGGTTTTTAAGTGAATTGCAATCTAAGAAGTGTAGACTTTCGGATCTACCTTTATATTTACCTCTGTGAATATATGAGGTCATCAAACATCTTTAGCAAACATCGCAACCTGTTTAATGCAGTTTTGCAGCTGTACCTCTTATCAAACATATCTGTCATCCAAGGAAACAAAAGCCATCTGGATTATGTAATTTACGCTTTTCTAGACAGCGCACAGCTGGCTTAAATCAAACAGTGTCTTAGATCCATCACCCGTCTATTTTTACTTCTGTGGGTTTATTTTTTCAGAATCGGACATTTAAAGTACAGAGTGTTTATGAAAGTATCTGCAATATTACTGTCAGCTGATAGAGGTCGAATGGTATAAAAAGCACAAAATAACCTTGGACAATTAGTTGTTATCAAATGAAAAATAAAAAAGCTTTGACTCCCCTCTCCCCTGCAAAAGGGTAACATGTATACCTAGAATTAATGGGATTTTCCCATTTAAGCACAAAAAATCTACTTATTTATGTAATAAAAAGTTATTGAATTTGTTAATATATTCTATGAAATTATAAATCAATTCTTTAGGTTTTTTTTGAGAGCTCTGCTTGTAGTCATTCACTCTTCTTTGCATTGTACCAGTGGATATAAATCTGTTATGGACACACAGATGCAGGACAGACGACAGTAATGTACAAGTATTAGAACTTTATCAACAACCTGTGGCCTTCTTTGAATACATGGAAAGCTTCCAATTGCCCTGAAAATAAATTAATAACACAGTGAGGTCTCCTAAGGGTAGATCGAGCCCCTTTCAAGCTCTTTAAATTAAGCACAGACTAAATAATGTCAAAGTGACCTCAGCCAATGTGGCTACGCATTTATGGATGGTAACCGTTCTTCACTTTTGTGCTGTCACACAAGTAATGTATGCAGTTTATTCTGTGTTTTATGGTTCTGCCTCTCCAATCTCTGTGGCTACGCTGTGGGAATTCACTGCCCATATTCACCAAAAAATGGTTGCTGCGTTCCTTGCTTTTGCTTTTATAAATACTATGATAGACTCTCCTGGTTGGTTGTGCTATATTATGGGATAGTATACCTAGGGTTGATCAAGTGTAATCGTTACTATTTGATACTCACATGGATAAGTACAGTATTCACGATACTCATTACTCGGCGAGTATCACTGGTGCTCGTGAGTGATGTGTCGATCGTTATCGATTAATCATTAAACAATGGGAGTTGGCACCTCAGTGAGAGACTCTTGAATGTTAGGGTGTGTTTGGGGGACACAGCAAGGTGTTTTATGCAGTAGATATGCCCACCCTCCCGCTTTGCCCCAGAAAGACTCATCTTATGGCTGTATGTCTGTGGGCAGAGCCATTAGACTCGCTATTCAGATGAATATGTGAGTATTAAAAACTACTCTTTATGAGTACAGCATGTGCGAATATTTCACTACTCACTCATCACTAGTTATAACTATAAGGCATTATAGGAAAACATTTTTGGCTATGCCCAAGCTAATTTGAGCTTTCATTGTTCAAGTTCGCTGCGTTCAGCAAATTCCTAAAAATTTGACTCAAACTCAATTCTCTCATCTCTACTCAAAGTAAGAGGCTTGTTGCGTATTTGAAGGGGTTGTCCACTACCAGGATAATCCCTTCTGAATCCATTTATTTCTCCCTATCAAAATAATAAGCTCTGAATGCATTTCACATGGTACTGCCATTCCAGAGCTGTTGATAACCACGGTTCAGGGCTCATGTGACATTGTGAGTACAGGGTTTATTGTTTTAATGGGGGAAAAGAGTTGATTCAGAAGGGGCTGTCCTCCAAACGGACAACCTCTTTAACTTTAACTAGGAGAACATTGCATGGACTTTAAGTTTCCCAATGCTGACTTTGCAGTAACTAAAAGGAGAAGCTTTACCTTTTAGACCCTGTCAGAGGCCTCTCACCTGGCAAAACTAGTTCTCCTGCTTTGGACTCATGAGGGTCAAAAACCCTGAAACAGTTGGCTGCAAATGGATTTTCTGGTTTGGCATTTTATCTTGTGCTATATTGGAAGGCTCTTTAAAGGGTTTATATTGACTTTTTGGATTACAATTTTCGATAGGTGGCACCAGAGCTCCATTCTGCTTCTTTCACAAAGATACTATTTGCATATTTACATTTTTGCAGGGGAGCATTGCATGGTCTATTATTCTTTCCATGCCTACATGACACTGTGGCGCCCACTGGGATGGGGTACTCGGTACCAGACTGGGGTACTGCTGGGGATATCACGGCGGTCTTGGTCTGGACCGTGTCCACAAGTAAAAGGATATATTTACAGGGGAGTTTATCATGACGCCACCCACGAGTTGTGGTCAGTGATGGGACCACCGCTGCAGTGCACTTCTGTCAGTAGGATGGATGGATGGTGCAGCAAGGTGAATGAGCCCACCGTGAGTCGGGCTGCTCCTGGCAGGGTGTAAAGGTGTGACACAGTTCTGCATACTGGGAATTATACACGAGAGACTGAAGCAGGGTTCACCCAATTTACTACAAGTTCTTTCACAGTTCCAACAGTACACTTCACAATACAGTCACTTTACACGGGTAATTCCAGACACTCTGAACCCTCTGCAGCCAGGCTGACTTCCTGAGACCCTTCACTCTTTCTCTGTAACCTTTCTGGCTTGTTCTTTCTCTGCTCTTCCTTGTGGATTGTATGATGGCAACACGGTCCCTTTTATGTGGCTTCCCCCTTAAGTGTGTGGGCAGCAAGCCGGGTCCTATAATGTTGCTGAGCCTCCAACCCGTGTAGTAGGAGCACTCACTTGGAATCAGTGTTCCCCGCCGGTTTGTCTGGGGAGCCGGCGTGTAGCAGCAGTCCCCCTCAGAGCCGACACTCTGGTCCCAGACTAGCCTTGGGTAACCCTGTCTTTCAAGGGCTTACCGGGCTCCTTCCGACCCGTGTGACTATTCAGGTACAATAATGGAAACCTTTCCTGCCTGTAGTCGGTCAATGCTGCCGTACTCCTCGGACCCGGTGGTACCGGTCCGGTCTCTGTCCTCACTTCTCCGTGAGCTGCGGGCTATGGACGAGCTTTCTCTCCATGGATCTGTGTCACTGTGGATTCTGCGTCTCCAGGGAGCCCTATCCCTCTGGGAAAGTGTCACTTTCTGTTCTGGTCAGCACCCTTGGTCTTTACCTCTCAGCCTACTCCAGCCTACTCCTGGTCTGTGCTGGTCGGCTCACTCTGGCCTATTCTATAACTCCTCCTAATTTCCCCTTTTTGTACCGGTCTACCACCTGACCTACCTTCCCACCCACTTCCCACTAAACCCCACCACCCCTTACCCGCCTAGAGTCCCAGGCTCCGGGTTAGGTGTTGTGCTCCTGTGGGTGTGTATGCTGTAAAGGTGTTTGCTGCACAAACTGTCTTCTATCTGCCTGGCAGCAGTTGCCTCACGTGACCACCCTCATCGCAGGGGCACCACATTCCCCCGGAGTTAAACTGGCGTGTCCCCATGCCGTCCGGCATGGTTCCCCCTGAGAAAAACATTTAGTTTTTTTTTATAACAACATAACATTAAGTATTCTTGCTTCTTCCACTCAAGGAGGCACAGGTTCTTTAAACTTTGCATTTAAATTAAATATATACACTAGACCCAGTTCGCAGCCCGTCTATGGCTGTAAATGCGGAGGCCTCCAGGCCCTCGGGTCACCAACTTGTAGCCAAGTTGTTTCTCTCCGTGCTCACATTTTACACCACTTTGTCCTTTAACTCTTCACGGGACACGGGTTACACAGTCACTGTAAAGTTTTTAAGAGTCCTGTGGCATAAATACCAGCTCTCTATGCACAACGGGTTAAGTGCTAAACTTTTAAAACTATTCACATATGAAAGACATAAAAGGCACATTACTTTTCTCTCAAAAAGTATAAATCTAGCAAAAGGGCACAAGTGTTTCAAAAACAGTTCAAAGGCGCTCTGCAGTCTCAGTTCCCTATGTCCCTTACGAGTTCCTTCAACTCGTTGCCAAATACCTAGGCCAGTGATGGCGAACTCCAGGCCTCGAGTGCCACCAACAGTGCAGGTATTCAGGATTTCCTCAGCATTGCACAGAGGTTGGAATCATTACCTGTGCAGGTGATCATATTAACACCTGTGCAATGTAAGGAAATC
The DNA here is from genome assembly GCA_033576535.1 of Allobates femoralis. Lineage (NCBI taxonomy): Eukaryota > Metazoa > Chordata > Amphibia > Anura > Aromobatidae > Allobates > Allobates femoralis. The sequence continues at coordinate 484,055,927 of JARQOC010000005.1, read as the reverse complement.
CTGAAAACCTGCACTGTTGGTGGCACTCGAGGCCTGGAGTTCGCCATCACTGACCTAGGCCCTCGCTTGCCCTGATGTTAACCCTCAATAGGGAATGGCCGGCGGAAAGGCATCAATAAAGAAGACAAGATGGAGGGGAGACAGACAAAGGAACAGCAAGGCAGCTTCACTCCTTCTACCTAGCTCCATAGCAGCAGACGGTCTAAGTCTACATTCACACTGTGCATTTTTTTTTGCTTCTGCTCTGCTGTGTTTTTAGCTGCAAAACAGGAACTGTCAAAAAAACGCACCCATAAATATATAATCTGTTTTCTGATGCATTTTTGGGTGATGCGTTTTATATACCCATTTTAAACAATGGCTCATATGAAAAAAGCGGATCAGAAAAACACAACACAAATTGACAGAACCTTTTCCAAAATGGAGCAGTCCAAAAGTGAAAAAACAGATCATTTTCAAAGTGCTCTGTCTGAATGGCAAAAATGAAAATCCATCGACTTTGCTGGGATCTCATTTGAGTGATCCGTTTTCTGCAGTGCACTGCTAAAAAACGCATCAAAAAAATACACAGTCTGAATGTAGCCTAACAGTACTCAGCTCTTCAGAAAATTTCCTTCTCCTCAAGAAGTTTGGCTAGGAATATTCAATCTCCAGAAAAGCATGCTGTAACCATGTGATCATAGGGGATGGGAGTAATCACAGAGTTAACCACACCTGGACAAGAACTAGCTAGCTTGCTAGCAGCAGAGACTGACATTAACTCCTCAACTGCCAAAAGAAAGAAACATGTTTAATATGAAGTCTAAATACAAACATCAGACAGAGGTCCACAACCAGTCACAAGTCTCCTAGGTAAGACTGGTGGTGATATTATATTATGGTGAACATTACAATTTTTTTTTCATTTAATTACAACTATTTGACTTTCGGGTTCCAGTTATCTAATTATACACTCTACTATATTTTTATGGTCATGATGAACAATGTTAGCCATATT
>JARQOC010000005.1:483942831-484054830 GCA_033576535.1 Allobates femoralis | reverse complement strand
CACGGTGCTGCGCTTGACTGAGCAAGGCCGTGCGCTCCCATTCACTCCCATATGTGATTTGTACGCAGATGGACGCCTGCGCACAAATCACACACTCTCCTCCGCACCAGGGACGCGACATGTTGCATTCCTGGTGCGGATGAAACTACGTGATTTGTGCGCAGGCATCCGCCTGTGTACAAATCACATATGGGAGTGAATGGGAGCGCACGGTCATGCGCTCCCATTATAAAGATAGGGGCTTGTGCTGGCTGCACACACATGGCGCTTCCCCTCCGCAGAACGCTGCGGAGGGGAACGCCAGTGTGAACCCAGCCTTAGGCTGGTTTCACATTGTGATTTTGGAGGATCTGTGGCTGTCTGTTGCAAAACGGACAGCCACGGACACGATTTTGGCCCCCATGTAATCCTATGGGGATCGGATCGGATCAGATTTGGCCTAATTGCCATCCAATTTTGTGGGATTTGATTTGTGTCCGATTTTTTGCTGTACACATAATCGGACACTGCTCCGATTTTGGGCACAGAAAAAAATCGGACACAAATTGGATCTGACAAAATCGGATGGCAATTAGGCCAGATCCAATCCTTGGCCTTTAGCATTGGGGCCAATGGAGCACGGGTCCGAGAAAAGACAGGATCGTTTCTCGGACCTGATTTTAGTGTACTGAGCATGCTCAGTACACTAAAACTGCTCCTAACCATCTAATTTCACTTCTGCAATGTATATATATATACACATTGCAGTAGTGAAATTAAGTAAAAGAAATTATTAAAAATAAAAAAATCTCTATGCTCACCTGTCCGGGATCCACCGATGGCTCCAGCAAGCTGCGGTGTGACTACAGGACCTATTGTAATGTCACATCCCGATCTGCTGATCGGGTCACATGACCGGTTACCGCGGTAACTGCGGTCATGTCACCCAATGACGCTGGCAGGTTGTGACGTCATGGCAGGTCCTGTAAGTATCGAGAGCTGCTGCAGGCATTGGTGGATCGCCGGACAGGTGAGCATAGAGATTATTTTATTTTTAACCATTTCTTTTACTACATTTCAGTTCCGCAATGTACGTATATACATTGCGGAAGTGAAAGGGCCTCGCACAGTTCTTTCTGTGTCCGGACCCGTTATAATCACGGACCCGGACACAGAAGTGGTCACCTCCTGTGGTGTCCATTCCTGTCCGTGGGGTCCTACAAAAAGTAGAATCTCACAGACAGGAAAAAATGCGCAATCTGAACCCAGCCTAAGGTGAAAGTCAGCCTGGTGTATGACTCACACTAAAGGAACCGTTACACGCTTCAATGTCGTAACAATCTCACCAACGATCTCACGGGAGCGCACTTGTGATAACATCGGTAATTGATCTTTGGTGAGATGTCACACATATGGATATCGTTCACGATGCACCGACGATGTAGTGAGCAGTTATTGTTCGCACAACCCAGCTAGCGATACTTGTTCAATGTTGTGAATAGGTGAAGTCGTTAATGAGATCTTTATCGCAGTGTCACACGCAACGATGCAGCAGGTTGAATTAACAACGAACGACAGATTTCTGAACATGTTCATAAATCTGCGATCAGCGATCCAAAGATTTATTGTGGTCGTATCTCGGTGTCACATGCAATGACCTACTAACGATGTTGTTTGAACGAGTCCAAATCCGAGACGTTTGAGCGATATCATTAAGAATATTGTAGCATCTAACTGTACCTTAACACAAAAAATTCTTGCATTGCACTCGGTCTATTGTTAGGCAGCTCAGATCTGCAAATTTTGCAAGCTGCGATTGTCAGCAAAACTCGTATCACTCGCTCCCATACAAGTCTATGGGTGCAATTGAAACATCATGCTGCACTCCGATGTCATCCAGCTGCAGTGTGATATACGCCGAGTCCAGCAATAGAGGAGATGGAGAGATTAATCACTCCTTTTCCTCCCCACTTGTGATCCAATCACATCGGATGTCATATGCTAGTCTGACCCCAGCCTAATTACTAATATTTCTGCTATGTACTTTGTTGTGTGTAAGTTTTTTACCTGTATTTTATTACTGCAAACCCAAAATTGATGGGCGTGAGCTCACAAGTAGAGGGGGTGACTACCCCCATGTCGTGGGCATATCTGACCATCAATTTTGAGTGCATGCAACGTTTTTGTGCCCGAGAGGAGAATATGGGTATGTGCACATCAGTCGTTTTGTGGGCTGTTTTTGAACGTTTTCCGTCGGCGGTTTCCGCTGAGTTTTATGTTAATTTATGTTAATCCTAGCCACCGGTTGGATTAACATGCTAGTCAATGGAGTTTAGAAATCGCTGTCTACATTAGAAAGGTTTTTTACTGGTCGTTTTCAGTTTATTCACCGGTTCTCCACCGGTTGTCAAAGATAGAGCAAGCGACTTCTTTTCAGCGTTTTTCCAGCGGGTCCAGCTGAACAAGTGCACCAAAGACCAGTCTGGAAATCGCTAAGAAAAACGCCGGGGAAATTGCCAAGAACACGCTGTCCAAACGCTAGTAACCCGATCGCAAATCGTTAGCAAAACGCTAACAAAACCAGGGACACTGGCGAGTTCAGAAAACTAAGTTCTGCCATTCTCCACCGGTTCCCGGTCGTTCTGCAAAGATGCAGAAACGACTGATGTGCACATACCCTTACTCCTCTAATTGCCTTTTCCCGGATTCTCCCGGATCCATCGGTTCAGGAGGATCCGGGAACCGGACACCTGCAGCTGCACACCGCTGTTGTTTCAGGACCGTGGCTAGCTCCCTGCGAGCCGCGATCCTGATTCATCAGCTGTGGCAGTTGCATCCGGATGCACACCAGACCGGAGGGCATATTAGTCCTCCGGTTGTGTGCTGATCCGGTCCGTGGCTGTCAGGTTCACCCTGACAGCCACGGATCGGATCAGACCCGCTATGTGAAGCCGGCCTAACTCTCAGCTCTGCCCCTATGAAGGCCATGAACTTAAATTGCAGCTTAAATTGCAAGTATGCCCGTAATTGTAAATCAAAATCAAATTAAGAACCCACACAGAGGAAAACTATAGGCCCGGTTCATCATTTAAACATTTATTTTTTTTAGTAACTTCTTTTTCTGTCTTGTGGTATTCATTGACACGTTTGCATCAAAATGGTGCACATGCTATATACATTTTTCGTAAAGTCAAAAATGTTTTTTTTTAAATCATTTTTGTGTTAATTTTTAGCCCAAAAAGTAGCATGTTTTACAAAATGTTGCAAAAATGCCTGTTGTATATGGGATCACTATAGGAGGATGGCTATCTATTATATAATTACGAATGTGTTTTTTGCCCCTTCTGAGTCCACTCACGCTGCGAGTCAGCGTGGTCATGTGGAAACGCCCGAAGCATTGGCCGTGGAGCGGCCATTGCGAGCAGTTCTAAGGCGACTCGCTATGCCCGCGCAGCGGGCATGGCGAGTCGCCTTAGCAGCGCGAAGCATTGGCCGCGAAGCGGCCATTGCGAGTCAGAGACTCGCTCTGCTAGAATCCCGATGCATGTGCATCGGGCACCCAGCTAGTAGTACATAACAAGCCACAAAAGTTGTAACAACTGTCAAAAATGGAAAATTAGTGAAAAAACAACTACAAATCTCCTAGCGGAGAACGTAAACAAAGTAAAACAAAATAAAATAAACTTCCAAAAAGGGAAAAATGGAAAGATGAATTTGGTGCAAACAAAGAACAATTACACAACAAAAACAAATAAAGAAAGTACACGGGGGCAAATACTATAATATTATAAATAATAATGAATCAGGACAATAGAGTTTTTGAGTTGCTCCGTGTCTTGCATGCGTTCACAGGCCAGGTGCTGCACAAATTCAGGCTAGGAGCAATGTTTTGTGCATATGTTAACCTTATGTACCTTGATTTCTACAGCATGGCATTGGTGAACGGCTGGAAGACTGACCCCTTTTCGGTCTGGGGTCAGACAAGGTTGCCCTCTTTCACCGCTTCTTTTTGTTTGTGTTTATAGATTGTCTCACAGAATCTATCCAGTAACATCCAGAATTCAGAGGGATCACCGCATCGGGACCCAACAGACAAGAGGCCAAGTGGTCGCTGCAGATGGACGACGTGACTGTTTCCTGCGCAGACCAGTGTTCCGTGGCAGTTCTAATCCAGACCTGCGAGGAATTCGGCCGAGCTTCAGGAGAAAGATCAACTGCGTAAAATCGGATGAGCCCCAACCCCTAACGACTGCTTCCCCTTCTCATTCTAAGCTGACTTCATCAAGATCCTCTGAGTTTGGTTCAGGAAGGAAGGAGCAGCCTTCAAATCTTTGCAGGATTGTTTGGCCAAGTTGAACCAGAAGATTGGGTGGCATGGTGGCTCAGTGGTTATCACTGCAGACTTGCAGCGCTGGGATCATGGCTTCAATTCCCACCAAGGACAACATCTGCAAGAAGTTTGTATGTTCTCCCCGTGTTTGCATGGGTTACCTAAGGGCACTCTGGTTTCCCCCCACACTCCAAAACATACTAATAGGAAGTTTATTAAGATTGTGAGCCCCAATCGGAACAGTGTGTTGCTAATGTATGTAAAGCACTATGGAATTAATAGCATTATATAAATAAATAAATATTATTATTAATGGGCTGTGGAGCCTCAGACAGCTTACCATTGAAGGGAAGACCCTTGTCCTGCACAATGAGATTCTGCCTGTTCTGCAATACACAGCACAGGCCTGGCCCCCAAATGTCGCCGTATGCCAGGCCATCACCAGGACAGTCTTCTGCTTTGTTTGGGGCCCCAAAATGGACAGAGTGAAATGGTCTGTTATGTACAAGGTCCCTGGTCATTGCCACATGACCCACTGGTGCAAGGAGAGACATACACCTTGGTACAAACAGCACACAACACCTTCCACCCCAGACCTGGAGGGTGAGCCCCACTGGCTGTCCTTAAGCCAAATCCCCTATAAAAGATCCAGGCCTGAGGGGAGGAGTCAGTTCAGTTCCAGTTAGTCTGCTCTGAGTAGTGAAGAGAGCAGTTAGTTCCAGTCAGACAGCCAAAGAGGAAGGTACTCGAAGGAGCTGGTCACTGGGATCAAGCCAGGCCCAGGACCAAGGAACACTGACCTAGCTGTGATGCACCCTAGGGAGAGGGCCAGAGGCCAGTGGAGGAATTAGGAGAAAAGAAGAAGGGAACATAACAGGCTTCCCTTAGCCCACCCAGACACCGGAGTCCGATTCTGCTGGTAATCTATTGTAGCAGGAAAAGCCCGGACAGACCAGGAGGATCTAATCTGTCAGAGATTAAAACAAAAAAAGACAAGACACTCAAACCTGACCAAGTATAGGACCAGGGACCTAAGCAGAGAATAGGGATCCCACAGAAAGGTCCTCATTGTCAGTTATGGAGTAGTACCCTGAGAGGGAGAAGGAGCGGCAAGTTCAGTTTCAGGCAGGACCCAATCGCTACACACAATAACAGAGGAGGCCTCACAACTTTCCAAGGTGAACGTCGGAAATTGCACCAAGAACCTGGTTACTCTACTGGACTGTACCTGTTACCGGACATCAGTAAAAAGGTACCGAAACAGAGACAATTGTGTGTGTGTGCCTGATTCCCCGCCGCTGCCTGCATTGTTCACAGTAGAACCACGACTACTAATCCGCTCATCCACACTCGCTGCCCTGAGGTAAAGCTCTACCTGTGAGGAGCTGTACTACTCTGAGCTGCACCTCCATCACCTCAGCGGCAGGCTGCAGCACTGGTATTCACGTTACCAGGTACCACAGGTGGCGTCACGTAACCATTCCACCCCATCCATCATCATCATCCCCCACGATCCCCGCCATTGAGGGTCCAGGGCACGGAACCGGGAACCGACCAGCTGTGATCCCCCATCGAAGTAACCATCAGTCCCGGTATTCGAGTACCCCCCTACCCTGTCGACCGACTCATGAACATGGCATAGCGGGCCACTCCATGTCTCGCTTTTTTCTCCTGCCTCTCTGGAGGAGGCTGGGCTGGGACAAGTGGGACATCTCCTACCCCTTCAACTGGGACACCCCCTGGTACTATCAGGAGGGGATGAAATTTGTCAGGGAACACCAAATGGAGGGCCTCAAGCCCGACTTGTGGAAGCCAAAGACAATCCACAAGCTCATCCAAGCAAAAGACTCAAGGGAGTCTATTCCAGAGGTACCGGGGCCACGCAAGAGACCGTGTGGGAAAATGTGGCTTCCAGCAGTCTAATCAATGGGCCGGCAAAAAACGGTTGCTATGTGGAGCAAACGGAAACGCATCTGCTCCACACAGAGAGATGGTCCGTGCGGTACAACAGACATGTGAAGGGGGACCATAGAATAACATTGCTGTCCATATGTCTGTGCCTCTAACATGTGTTGGTACAGACTGCAAAGAGGCCTGAATCAAATACAGATTGATGATGCTAGATGGACAATGGTGCTGTAAATTGCACATTTTACAAAATATCTAAAAATCTTCTTAAGGCCACTTCACACACACAGATATCTGAGTCCAATATCTGAACAGATCTCTGGTTGCAGTGAAATCATGGACACATTGCTCCATGTTGTACACAGCCACAAAATGGAGCAATGTATCCATGATTTCACTGCAACCAGAGATCTGTTCAGATATTGGACTCCGATATCTGTGTGTGTGAAGTGGCCTTTACTCTTTGCAAAACATAGATAAAATCACTCCGGAGAGGGGGAGACTGGAGTTGCATAAGATTTTGGGACTTTAAAAAAAAAAAAAGTTGCATTTTGAGAATCAATCTAAAATATCTGGAAATGCCGCATTGATGTAAAAATCAGAAAACTAAGTAAACAACAAAAAGACAAAAAACAATTTAATAGATTTGTTGAAAATTAAAAAATCACTAATTGAGAGGTATTCACAGCAAAATAACTGGCAGAAATGTAATGAGGAATCAGGCCCTCAGTAATCAGGGAATGTAGGGAGTAAAACGTCCAAAATGCTGTCCGACCGCCACTTGTTATTTAGATATATGCAAATTATTTGCTGAAAAGCATTCTGGGAAGGAAGGATTTGCAACTTGAAAACCTCTCACCTTAACTGAAAAAAGACATTTCTATGGGGCCCTCCTGGCTATTCAGGCTCACTAATCAACCATCCTTCTCTTGGGGTTGAGCTACTGACCAATGAATGTATAATGAGGTTAGTACTGCTGACACCACAAACAACACAGGAGCACCCCTGGGGTGAAAGCTCTAGAGAGGTGAAATTTTTGGACTCCTATTCGTTTGGTTTAAAAGAAATGTTTGTAGGTTTAGGACTAAAAATACATTTATGACTTCTTCATATTATGATAATCTGAGTTTTTGAAGATTAGAAATACAGAGTAATTGTTTTGGTGTGTACTCTATGGTCAGGGGCATAACTACTATAGGTACAGAGGTTGCAATTTAAGGGTGCTTTCACACCACGATTTTTGCATTTCCGATGCTGTCCGAAAAAAATCGGACAGCATTGGACCGATTTTCGGATCCTATGGATCCCTATGGGGATCGGACCGAATCGGATGTGCACTAAATGCCATCCGATTTGGTCCGATCCGATTCTGCCCGATTTTGGCCGATTTTTTTCAGGAGAAAAAAATCGTTGCCTGCAACGATTTTTTCATCCGATTACAAAATCTGACAGAGTCGGATCGGACCAAATCGGATGGCATTTAGTGCACATCCGATCTGACCCGATCCCTAACATGGGGCCCTATGGAGAAAGGTCCGAGGAAACATGTATGTCTCCTCGGACCCCATTTTACTGTACTGAGCAAGCTCAGTACAGTAAAACTGCTCCTGGGAGCACAAGGGTTAAAAAGAAAAAAAAAAAAAGTTTATTCTCACCTGCCCCCGAGCCCCCGCCGTCTTCCGCCATCTTCCTCTAGGTTCCCGGTGGCTCCCGCAGGCTGCCGCAGGCTCCGGTGTCAGCAGAGGTGTACCTCTGCTGTACAGGACCTGCGGTGATGTCACAGTCATGTGACCGCGAGTTCACCATGGTGAACCCGCGGTCACGTGACTGTGACATCACCGCAGGTCCTGTGTACAGCAGAGGTACACCTCTGCTGACACCGGCAGCCTGCGGAAGCCACCGGGAACCACCGGGAACCTAGAGGAAGATGGCGGAAGACGGCGGGGGACAGCGGGGGCTCGGGGGCAGGTGAGAATAAACTTTTTTTTTTTTCTTTTTTTCAGCCTCCGGCGCCGATTTTATGCCGGAATCGGGTGCCTATTTGGCACCCGATTCCAGGCATCAGAAGGGAGCCGATGCTGTCCGATTTATATCGGACAGCATCGGCTCCCTAAAAATCGTAGTGTGAACGCACCCTAACTCTGGAGCCTAGGGGCCCCAAAAGTCCTTTGGTCTATAAAAAAAGGATTAATGCTATTAAAGATTTTTAATAATTATGGTCCATGAGCTTCAGATTATGCCAGTGTCTGTGATGAGTATATAATCTTGAAATATTTCCTTATTTACATACCTGTAATTGTAAATCAAATTCAAGAGCGGAATCTGCCTAGAGGAAAACTATGTACCGTAATTCATCTTTTACCCATTTTTGTTTATATGTAACTTTTCTTTTTCAGTCTATAAGGATTCGCCGACATTTTTTCGTCAAATTCTAAATGACGTACAAGGTTCCTAAATTTTCTGCAAATTCAAAAACAGTTCTTTTTTTATGATTATTTTTAGCCCAAAAAGTAGAATGCATTAGAAAATGTTGCAGTAAGGTCTGACATATATGGGATCAGTATAGGAGGGTGGCTATAGTACATTTCGAAAAGTCACAAAATTTGTTACAAATGGCAGAAATGGAAAATTAGGCAAAAACATCAAAAAATTCCTAATTCCCACCCACAGTGGAGAAGGTTAAAAAACAAACAAACAAATAATGCCGGTTTCACACATCCGTGCCTCACAGACATACGGGGACACACGATCTCCTATGGACCCATGCATACGTCCATGTTTCCGCACGGACTGTGTCTCCGTGTGGACACATGCGTGTCCGTGTGCTCCACATGGCTACTTGTCCGTTTTTCTGCGGAGCCACGGACCGCTTTTTTTGTCAAAACGTCCTGCACACGGATGTTCACACTGTGACATCCATGTGCATGGACCACGGACAAAAGCAAAAAGCCTGAAAATAAAGAATTTTATACTCACCTCGCTCCAGCGGTGTCTGCTCCTCTCACTTCTGGCGCCGCTCATTAGGGCTCATGAATATTCACTTCACTGAGCCCAAGAGCGGACCGGAAGAGAGAGGAGCAGCGGTGCTGGAGAGAGGTAAGTATGCGGGTGACAGGTTGCCCGTGTGCTATCCATGGCTCCATGGATAGCACACGGACTACACACATTGTGTCACACGTACGTGACACATGTGTGCACTCCCCGCCCCCAAACGGCCTTGTTTCACACGTCCGTGGTGAGATAGACGTGTGAAACCGGCCTAAAATAGGCTTTCAAAAGGGCAAAAATGGAAAGATAAATTTGGTGCAAACAAAGAACAAGTGCACAACAACATCAGAAAGTACACAAGTGCAAATGTTATAATGAATCAGGACAATAGTGTTTTGGAGCCGCTCCTGGTTTTGGCTTTGATAAAATACTAATAAAAAAACAAGTGTGTGAATAAGATCTAAGTGACTATTTATTCTAATCTTCTGCCATCAGACAGTCCATTCTGTTTTCCACGTCACCTCACCCCACATTTATGTGTCTATAGGTTTTCACTCACTGTTGTCTGCCTCCTTCATGCATACATTATTGTAAGGTCTCTAAGGCGGCCGTCACACGCTTCAATTTAATGCACGATATCGCTTAAGTGATCTGCTTTTTGATCGCTTAAGCGATATCGTTTGTGCATCGCTGCGTGCAATCAAGCGATTTTACAATGTAAAATCGCTTGATCGTGACATCACAGATATGAGAGCAGGAGCTCATATCAAGCGATAATCGCTTGATCAATCTGCCTCATCGTGGTGTATGACACCACGATGAACTATCTCCCAGCGGCTGAGACTATGCTGGGAGATGGTATCTATGGTAAACGTCGGGTTACTAAGCGCGGCGCGGCGCCTAGTAACCCGATGTGTACCATAGTTACCAGCGATCTCGCTGCTCCACATCGCTGGTGAGTCTGTCTGTGTGACAGCTCACCAGCGATGTGAGCGATATTGTAAGCGATGGCGCGTGCACGTGATCGCTAACAATATCGCTACCGATATTGATGCGTGTGACGGCTGCCTTAGGCCCACGTCACACACACAGATATTTGTGCAGATATTGTTCACAGATCTCTGGTAGCAGTGAAATCATGGACACATTGTTCTATTTTGTGGCTGTATATAAATGGATTAATGTGTCCATAATTTCACTGCAACCAGAGATCTGTGACCAATATCTGCACATATATCTGCATGTGTGACGTGGGCCTTACTCACATGTATATAAAAAAAGAATTGTCAGCAAGCCCTGTTCCATACATCTATGCCTCCAGCACGTCCGCGGTCCGTGCCAACACATGTTGGAGGCACAGATATATGGGGACACATGATCCACTATGGCCCCCTTCAGATGTTTGTTATTCGGCACGGACCGCGTCGCCGTGTGGAGCAGACCCATGTCCGTGTAGTCCACACGGCGACATGTCCGTTTTTTGCTGGCACCATGGACTGGTTTTGGCCCAAAACATCCATGCACACAGATGTCATCCATGTGAAATCCATGTGCATGGACCACGGCCAAAGGTTAAAAGTGTAAAAATAAAGAATTTCATACTCATCTCCCTCCAGTGCTGTCTGTTCCTCTCTCTTTTGGGGCCGCTCATTAGGCTCATGAATATTCACTTCACTGAGTTTAACAGAGGACCGGAAGTGAGAGGAATAGAGGTGCTGGAGGGAGGTGATATACAAAGAACGTGTGCGCTCCACACCCCCAAATACAGCCTGTCTCACACGTCCGTGGTTTCCACGGATGTGTGAAATAAACCTAAAAAATGTACAAAATGTTTATGAGGATTGCAAACACAGTGTTATCAGTAAAGTGACAAATGACAACTTTCGAAGAAGGACATCAGGGAGATCAAAGAGGTGATCAGCATACCACAGTGAAGAACTCATTACACATGAACCCTGGCCTGATCATGTCCTGTTTTGATTCTGAATTTTCCTATTAGGCCGCACTTTACAATATGGGGTGTAATGATTTCTTATGGTGCCTATTCCTACACATTTCAAGTGTCTCCACATGCGTTGGATATTCTGTCTCCGGTCACTAGTCTCACATGACATTACTTGATACAGACTTCAGTACACATTGTAAGAGAGATGCATCTTATCTGCAACTTAGCTATTTTATGTGGAGTAAAATCATTGCCTTAGGGGTACATCACACACAGCGATATCGCTAGCGATATCGCTGTGAGTGAAAAGCAGCAACGACGGGGCCCCTGCTGCGAGGTCGCTGATCGTTACATAACGATCAGGACCATTTTTTGCTCGTTGGTCTCCCGCTGTGTAGCATGCATCAGTGTGTTTGACGGCGGACCAACAAGCAGGGACCCGGCACGGGCAGCGGCACCGCCACCAGCCGCAGCCACAGTGGCGTGCACCTGGCTGCGGAGTGCAAAATGCGACATGTAGTCATAAGACCGGGTTCACAGCGAGCCTGATGTGTACCAGGGTACACATGAGGTAACTAAGCACAGCGCTGTCCTAGTTACCCGCTGTGTACCCTAGTTACCAGCCTGTAAGCGGGAGAAGGCAGGTAACCAAGGTACACAGTGGGTAACTAGGACAGGCTGTGCGTAGTTACCCGATGTGTACCTTAGTTACCAGCCTTTCTCCCGCTTACCCAGCAGTGTGGAGGTCAGCTCCCTGGTCCGTGGTCACTGAGGACATCTGCCTGTTTGACAGCTCCCCAGCAACCACACAATGATGTTCCAGCGATCCTGGTTGTTGTCGGGATCACTGGAACATCGCTGTGTGTAACAGCACCCTTAAAATAGTTGCACACAAGGTGCACAAATGTTTTTGTAGCCAGACTTTTCAGAGAATTGCTTTCATTCGACACGTCTTTGTGTAACCCCAGCCTTGGGTCTCATTCAGTTCAGACATCTGTGATTTTTTATATAAGTAAATGCATTGGGGTTTTGTGTCGGTGATTTGTCAGTAATTGGTCAGTGTGTCAGTGACGAGCCCCAGGGCCCGGGTACTCAGCTCTCGGGCTCTCGGTCCTAGGGTGTCACGGGTGGCTGCCCGCGGCTGTAGCCCTGGCAGTCAAATAAAATTTGAGGGGGGGATTGAAGTGGAGTATATACAATGTTGTGACGCTACCTGCAGTAACTGGTGAGGGATCACCAGCGCCGCTACAGTCCTCCGGAGGTTGGTGGAATTGCGTCCGTGATGGTATAGTCGTCGCAGGCAGGACTAGGACCTCCGGGGCAGTATGGTGATGGTGGACAGGTTGCAGCAGAGCTGGGACGGTTGGAGAGTATAGGGACAGTCTATGGTGAGGCATGGTGATGGAGAAGAAAGGATGCACGCACACAGCAGAAGTCTCTTTACTTTTTTACTGATGACTTGTAGGTAAATCGTCCAGAGCACTGACGGGTAGTTGGGCTGCACAGTGGGCTCCCACAGCAAGTGGGTATGAGGCCTTCTCCTCGGTGTGTTTGCTGAAGCGCAGTCTATTAAATCCTGATTCGCCTCCACTATCTTCCCTTATCTGTATCTCTCTTTCTCTTCCTCCTGTGTGGTCTCCGGGACGACCTTTCTCTTGAACTGCAACGCCCTGCTAGTCCTGGCTCCCTCTCTCAGGAGACCGGGTAGCTGTAGCTTCCTCGGTGCCAAGGGGTTTCTTGTGGGACTTGTAGTTCTCCACAGCTGCGGATCCCCAATATCCGGCTTCTCTTCTGGGACGAACTCGCGATCTGAGCTACCTGTTCCCCTGGTTCTGTTTCTTCTCTAGACTCCCTGCCTTCAGTCCCAATTAGGCTGGTGGGACACTGAAGGGCTACTCTGGATCTCTGGCCTGGGCCTACACGTGGCACCAAGCACCAGAACTCTCCTGCAGCTCTTCTAGCGTCTGCCACACTCTGACTAGTCCTCCCCAGCAGCAGTATATATAGGCGTCCTGCCTAAGCGCAGCAGGTTGAGCTCCCCCTACTGTGCCAGGGTGGAAGGTGTTGTTCATAGTAGTACCTGCTGTGGCAAACCCAGCTGTGCAGTAGAGAGATATGTGGTTACCTTCGTTGGCAGGGCGCCACATCAGCTTAATATAACCCCTGTAGGGGGAGCATAGTGTACCAGGAACTGAGACAGATAGGACTAGTCTAAAGGGTTTATTTGTATTACTCATGAATATGCAAATGATTTGCAGAATAGCATGCTGGGTATAATTTGTAACTTGATTCATAGTCACCACAATTTACAAAAACATGTCTATGGGGCCCTCCTGGCTATTTAGGGTCAGGATTTAACCATTCTTTTCTTGGGATTTAGCTATAGACTAATGAATGAATAATGAGGTTATTGGGCTTTTGGTTAAAATCAAGTGTAGTGTCATTTGAAAAAGTGGTTTGGTAAGGGCTGCCTTAGTAAATTAATACAATATACACAATAGAAGTTTGTGTTTGCTAGTACTCTATGTGGCTTGGTCATCCAACCAGGGGAAAACATGGCCCTACCAGGATCAAAGCCATTAGGCTGTTGTGAGGGCTATAGTGCACATGCGCCCAGGCCTTATCCACCTGGTGGGAGTCTGAGCTTGCTGTATTGGGAACCCAGTGAGTCTTGGTCTCCTGTAGCATGCTGCACTTTGCCTGTTCATACTTTCTGAGCATACCTCACTATTGAGCCTTCTGGCTAGGATGGTAAAATTTTTTAATCCTGGTTGGCGGTACGATCAGCTATGGGCTGAAAAACCAACAAACTCAGTCGGAGGTCTGGTCAGCCTAGGGCTGAGCAACCAACCACCCGGTTTGATGTCCGGGCAGCTTTGGCAGAGAAACCAACACCCAGTGGGAGGTCCGGGCAGCTCTGGCTGAGAAACTAATGACTAGTAGTGGGGCGCCCCACATGGTCAAGCGTCACAGTGGAGTATTGCACCTGTAAAAGTGGTGTAATTTTCCCCATCTGCAAGTGGATCCTAGGTTGGTGGGTGGGACCCATTCTGGCACTTCCACACAGAGTAGTGGTGGGAGGTTACCCCGAGGGAGGAGATATATTCACCTCTAGGGGGAGTAGAGTTAGTCAGTCGGAGTAGAGTTAGAACGGAGTAGAGTTGGAGTTGGAGAGGAGTCGAGGAGGGGTGTGG
The DNA here is from genome assembly GCA_033576535.1 of Allobates femoralis. Lineage (NCBI taxonomy): Eukaryota > Metazoa > Chordata > Amphibia > Anura > Aromobatidae > Allobates > Allobates femoralis. Next base: position 484,040,486 of record JARQOC010000005.1, on the reverse strand, counting down.
AGCGAGGCGGAAGGTTAACCCAGACAGCTCTACGCTGATCCGGAGGGAAGATGAGAGAGGATCCTGAGGGGATCCTGAGAGAGGGTGCCTGACGCGGGAGTCTGGGCCCTAGAGAGAAAGAGGGAACCCCAGCGTGGAGCGACCATACTCCAGGGAATTTCCCAGTCCACCACAGGGACGCCAAACCCGAGGAAACAGCCAGAGTCCACCTCTGAAGTCGTCAACCGGCTGCTGTGGTCCGTTTATCGCCACAGCACCTTGCCGGATGGAGTGGTCTGCCTGCTTCTTCACCACAAGGGAGGGAAGTCCCCCAAGTCTACCTTCAAGGAGCCATTGGGTATAGACTCATCCTAGGCGGGGAAGAAAGGACACGGGTTCGTCAACTAAAGCATACCACGGGTACCACCATACCACCTCGCATACACTTGCAGCAACCCATAGAGCTACCTGTTTCTTTAACAACTTTTGCTGAACTTGGACTTGTATGCTGATGACAGTTTACAGTAAAGTACCCAGGAGAGAGTGACTTTGCCTCCGTGTCTTTGTGCTGCAGAACTCAACCTGTTTGCTTACAGGACGCTGCCCCGGAGGACCAGCTCCACCAGTAGGGAGCTTTGCCATCTTAGCCGCATTACCAACAACCTCCGGAGGACAGTGGCGGCACTGGTGACCCATCACCAGGTACTACAGGTGGCATCACATGACAAACTCTAATCCCCTGTACATAAACCCCTTATTGAAGTGTCACCCAGGCCACGGGCTCAGGCGCTGCCACCCGTGACATCCCTGTGAAGACACCCACCGAGCCTGATACCCGAATACCCCAGGGCCTGGGGCTCGACATATCTCTCTGGGTCACAAACAGGATCTCATGCCCGGTATTACCGGGTACTGTGTTGCTTAGACTTTTGCATTGAACAAACTTTTCCCGCCATTGCTTGGCGCCAAAAATGGGTTCCCGCCATCACTGCAGGAGGACCCAAGATGGCACCGTAGCCATGTACTAAACACCATGTGTAGGCCCAGGAGTGTGCCTCAGCCCCTAGAAGAAGGAGGGCCAAGACGGAGGCGCCAAAAAGTGTGGCCGCCCCGATTGCCACATCACAGGGCTACACGAATGCTCCGAGTGATTGCTGATAAGAGACAAACCCAGAAGAGGACAGAAGAACAAGATCCTTACCACACATGGTGGCACCTGAAGACATCGTGCACGAGTGAAACAGCCAAGTTGCACAAGGAGACCGCAGCGGTCTTTACATAAGGGATCCGACTACGTAGAGACACTTTGACGGCTCGCCAGACCGGAGGAAGCCGTAGCATGGTACGACGGTGGGCGCGAAGACTGTGAACTGATGTCAATGAGAGAAGGCCGAGAAGCGCGAGAGGCAGCGGTAGCAGTGAAGCAGTCGTGAGTACCGTGCCTCCTCACACCCGTACAGACCCGGAATGCAGGGACTCAGACCGAAGCCCCTGTAGCACCACTGTCCCGTACCCACAGCTATCTTCAGCTAGAGCCAGCGCGGACGTCCCCTACAGAACCAGACGTGATTGTGGAGGCTGAAGAGGTGGAGAATGAAAAAGACTTGAGGAATCGAGGACATAGAAGGAGCTTCAGGAGGAAGTACCCCAGAGGCTGCACGTGGTCCGCATGACAGCAGCAGCGGCAAGGTACCCTACCATTGTAAGCACAGCAGAGACCAGAGGTCGCTAAGAGTCCCAACCGGCAACTCACCACCACCAGAATACCAGTCGTCCTTGAACCAGCGAGATCAACTGGCAAGACAAAGATGCAGAGAAGAATAGTTCCAAAAAGAACAGGCAACCCGGCAACTTTGAGATGAAGCAAGAGCACAGCCCTCGCTTCCATTGCAGTTGCGCCGCCAAGGAACTATAGTTTCCGTATACCACGATGAAGGATGGGGATTCCTACGTGAACCTGGACTTCAGGAAGACATTTTCTTCGCCAGACGAGACGTTGAATCATATCTGCGGCATGGATACCTGGATCGTGATCTGTACCGAGGTGAGCAGGTTACATTTGAAAGGCATCCAGGCCCCTTAGGCTGGTTTGCAATTCGCAAAGCACACCAACAATAGACTCCCATTGCACCTGAACTGTAAATAGCCCCTTTATCCAGCTTTATTCCCCTGCATTATGAAGGAAGAGTCAGAGTCATGGACTCCTGTGCAGAACTTTTATTTTTTTCCTACAAGTTAATGATGTGTGATATAAATATAGTGGTTCGACGGTGATAACTTACACTGTTCACTGTGCTGAACAATATGTTACCGCCGGACCCGCGCTGTTAGTACCGGTCCCCGTTGGGCCGAGTTAGATTCAAAAGTATTATGCTTATGCAGATAGTAACAGCCGGAGAGTAATATCTTTGCCAACAGGTGACCTGAGGACCGTAGGGTCTATTATAATAACTACTGCAATGTGTGTGTAACGTTATAAGAAAATGTGCCTCCTAGCGATAGGAAGAAGCTGAAGTATGCTTGATTGTAAAAAGTTTACCCGTTGATTGTGATGTTGAATATAAAAAGACAAAAATGTTTTTCACTCCCGGTTAACAGGTACCTATACTTGAGGTCGAGTATGTTTCATCAGGGGGGTATGTGGTGCCTCACATGGTCAGGCGTCACAGTGGGTATTGCACCCGTAAAAGTGGTGTAATTTTCCTCAGCTGCAAGTGGATCCTAGGTTGGAGGGTGGGACCCATTCCTGCACTCCCACACAGAGTAGTGGTGGGAGGTCACCCCGAGGGAGGGAGATATATTCACCTCTAGGGGGAGTAGAGTTAGTCAGTCGGAGTAGAGTTAGAACGGAGTAGAGTTGGAGTTGGAGAGGAGTCGAGGAGGAGTGTGGAGCGAGGCGGAAAGTTAACCCGGACAGCTCTATGCTAATCCAGAGGGAAGATGAGAGAGGATCTTAAGGGGATCCTGAGAGAGGACAACTGTTGCTGAACTGTGGACTTGTATGCTGATGACGGTTTACAGTAAAGTACCCAGGAGAGAGTGACTTTGCCTGTGTGTCTTTGTGCTGCAGAATTCAACCTGTTTGCTTACAGGAACGCTGCCCCGGAGGACCAGCTCCACCTGTAGGAGCTTTGCCATCTTAGCCGCATTACCAATGACTTCCAGAGGACTGTGGCGGCACTGGTGACCCCATCACCAGGTACTACAGTGACATCACATGAAAACTCTAATCCCCTGTACATACACCCCTTATTGAAGTGTCACCCAGGCCACGGGCTCAGGCGCTGCCACCCGTGACATCCCCGTGATGACACACACCGAGCCTGATACCCGAGTACCCCAGGGCTGGGGCTCGACAGTAGCTCCCTACTCCACCTGGGTAAGATGCCTAGTTGGATGCTGGGAGCAATGACAGAGCTCACCCTGACCCTCCCCGTGGCCTTATGGCTTAGAGGAAATGGGATTGATTTTTGGGGACCGTCTCCTCACGGAAGGGTCCATACGAATCCTAGCCTTGTGTACCGTTATAGTGTGACTTCAGTCACACATTTTTTCGGTGCTTTCTTTAAAAATAAAAAAAATGTATAAGGAGGTTAGTACTGCTGACACCACAAAAAACACAGGCGCATCCCTGGGGTAAAAGCTCTGGAGAGGTGCAATTTTTGGATCCCTATTCTTCTGGTTTAAAAGGAAATATGTTTACGAATGAGAAAAAACACATGGCCTTAGTCAGACTATGATAATCTGATTTTTGGAGCCATACAGAGTAATTGCTAACCTTTTTTCTATATACTCCAGTGTATGTGTAGTATCTTACCAGTGTTGTTTTAATTCAAACTTAAATATGTCAGAAACATTTACTTATTCACACATCAGTAACTGTAAATCGAAACCAGGATTGGAAGCTACACAGAGGAAAACTATTACTACATTATTACACGGATAGCACATGGACAGCACACGTGTCACATGATCCGTGAAATGTGATACATGCCATGCCCACAAACGGCCTTGTCTCAAATGTCTGTGGGTTTATGGATGTGTCAAACAGGTCTTAAGACAGTGCAGGACAAACCACCTCCTCCCTCCGCAGCACAGAGAGGAGGGACAGAACACCAGCGTGGGTGGGTGTGCATATTTAAATAACACTTATACGCAGCCAGACCAAACCTCTGTAAAAGTAATGGAGAGGACTAATGTATCAGCTCCCTGCAGGGTGGAAAATGCTTCTAACAAGGAAACTACAAATGGTACAATAATAATTTTTCATGTTTTTAAAAGGACTGCCCAGGCAATATTTAAGGTTCTATTAGTATCATACTGAAAAATGACCTGACAAAGATCCTTTGAAGGCAGGCTTCACACCACGTTTTTTTTTGTTTCAAGCTCTGTCTGCTTTGAACCAGACAGAACCTGATACAGTTTTGGCCCTATGTGTCCCTATGGTGCCGGATTGGCCTTATGGGCCTCCGGTTTTGTGCTTTTCCATCTGGATCCGGTTGTGTTAGTCTTTTTGCCCCAGACACAAAATCGGAGTCTGCATCAATTTTCATGTCCGGTGCAAAAAATTAACAAAACGGATCGCCGGATCCTCCCGGATCCGGCGCCCATAACATAGGAGCCTATTGGCACCGGATTGCCCCGGATATGGCAAACAAACGGATCATTTCCGGATGCCTGGTACTGAAGAGCGTCGGCTCTGAAATGCAGCTGCACTCATTCAGCACCATGGACAGCAGCAGCATTTCAGAGCCAGTGCTGCAGTTCAGCACCATGGAGAGCTCCACTGTACCAACGGCTGAAATTTCAGGCTGATGGCAGCTACCCTGCACATGCAAGCTGAAATTTCAGCAATGCGAGCAGAAACGAATCCTGTTAAAAACAGGATCGAAGGGCATATTTGCCCTCAGTTTCTGCTCATCCTCTTGGATCCGGGCAATCTAGTGCCCATAACATGGAAGTCTATGGGTGCCGGATCTGGCAGAAAAACTATCCTGTTCCTGGACACCAGGTGCTGAAAGAGCGGCAGCTCTGAAATTCAAGCCGCGCCTTATCTGTACAGCGCAGCATAACATAGCCGCCGCTGAAGTTCAGCATGTGAAGAGCTCCACCGCTAAAATTTCAGCACCACAGCTGAAATTTCAGCACCGCGGCTCCACTGCACCCGCTATGCTGAAATTCCAGCACTGGACAGCGGCAGCCACACGCAAGGAATGATTCCGGCACAAAACAGGATCGGAGGGCATATTTTCCCGCTGGTTCTGTTTGTCCGGGGCTGTCAGGTTATGTCCGGTGCTTCTTGCAAAACACTGGGCATAACCTGACAGCAGAAAATCACGGTGTGAAGCTGGCCTGAGAATGCCAGGAGTCATAAAATTTTAACTTGGAGTTGCTCCAAAACTTTGCGAATTTTCAAAGCTTCTTACCCCAGAATTCTAAAGCTTTGATGAATAAGGCCCAGTGTCTTTTTAAGGTGTTTTTGCTTACAACCCACCTGAAAAGTACAGCAAAACTACTGTACCTTCAGAAGTAAAAATTACATTACTGTACACTTGTTCAGTCTTTAATTTACCTATTTTACCTGCTTCAGGGTTCAGAAACTGTAAAGTGGTTATAGGAAATGGCGCGTTGACTCCTTGGCCGGCTTCGGCTGTACCACTAGTAAGCCACCTACTAGTTATAGCTTAATCAAAGAAAGATGCTGAGTCGGAGCTGCTGCAGAGACGGCAGAAAAACCACAAGCAAAGCCACAACTTCCCTCGACCTATTCCCATACCCTAAGCTAGAAAGGAAGGAAACTTGTCCTGTAAATGTGTTTTCCCTTTTTTATGAATCGGTTGTCCTTGTCTTAAAGGGGCAGCCATTCCTCTGAATTGACACAATGCAATACTACATTTCCTCCACAGCAGATGCCTGACTGTAGTCTTCCCCTAAACAACTAGTTTCGATGAATGTTGGACCCCGGGATTTTTATCTCTCAATAGAGTTTATTGAATTTTTGGTCACAAGGTGAATTCTTTAGCAGAGCTCCCACCAAACATGCACCATTTCTAATACTTGTGACTTCTTTTATGGTTGGGGCTACATCAAGCACCACAGTCTGATTGTCCCTGATGCCTATGAAATCCCTCTTTGGACCTGTTACAGGGTCATGAGAGTCGAGCTAGAAACATCTCATTTAACAAAGTATCCTGACCCTTTTTTTGTGCGAAAACAAAGTTGTTGTTCTGTTTTTGCTTTATGCCTAAGGCAGCGGGTCTGATTAATTTGTCACAATGTTGACTAAACACTCGGTACACTAGTATTAATAAATCTTTCCTTTTCGAAAACTCAATAATACAGAGTAATGAAAGCACATCGATCACAACGTGGAGAACTGATCTTTCCGGATAACATACTTTTCAGCCCTCTTTATATATGTTAGATATCCTGTGTCTGTCTTGGGTAGGGAAGTATCTGAGATATAAGGATATGACTATTTCAATTTTGTTTTTTTAACTTTACAAATTTTCTGTAGTTAAAACCATTATACGGGCTCGAAATGACTTTTAATGAGGCCATTATATCATCATTTTATTGTAATTAAAATGGAAAAGGATGTGAGAGAGGAAGCTAAGATTTCATTAATTCACACCATGGACTCTACTTTAGGTTTTGCAATGCATCCTCCCATTAGTTTAACTCATGAAGGAAGAGAAGTAACATATTTGCTTCATGCTGGTATATTGCACAGTTGTAGAAGTCCCAGAGATGTATGGCACAACTATCTACAATAATGGAGTAAAAGTCATGGATCTTAGTACTTTCATATGTCTTCTTCATGGTAATTTGTGCATTAAAACTTTCCCTGTAGAATAAGAAAAGAAAAATTACTGCAGGCCAAGCTAACAGATGTTAAAGCCATTTTAATTAATTATTGAATTACTGTACTACATTGGAACCGATTCATCAAACCAATATCCCCAGATTTCTAGCTTAAATCGCTTTGAAAAGTTGCAAATGTTTCCAACTTTTGGCCTTTACCCACTAGCTTCTCCGAGCTCCAACAAAATGGATGGAACACATTTTGGGGTCGTAACACCACAGCTCATCTAATTCATGACAAAGCATTCCTTATGTGGCACTCCAGAGCTCTGGCTGCCACGAATGGTATTCTACATCAATTGTCCAAAGAGAATTGGAGTTCCCTCTGCTGCAAGTCTGAAGCATTCACACACACTGCCTGAACCCTTATTAGGAGACTGAGTACTGCATGCCTTATTTGGGCATGTGACTCGCTCATTGGTGAGGGGGAAGGGTTAGAGTTTAGTGTTTAGTAAGATGGAGTAAGGTGAAGGTTCAGTGAAGAGAGAGCTGGAATCTGCTCTGAAGGAACAAGCTACAAACAGGGTACCAGTCCCAAGGCTACCCAGGCTTACAGGGCCTGGTGGCAGAAACAGGATGCTAGGTATGTTCAATGCTCTTCAGCTACTTAAGTGGTACTTTCCGGTGCACCAGTAGTACAGAGGGTCAGAGAATTGCTGGAAGGCACAGTTAACAACAGGTCCCGCACTACCAGCCTGGCAGGAGGTAAATCACAGTGGCTGAAAGAGTGCGGGAGAGCATCTGGCACCAAGAAGCATAATAACTACAGAAATCAGCAGGATAGACCATATTACTCACCCAGCAGAGTGGACTACAGTTCACATCAGACTAACCAGGCCACCTGCCTGGTGGTTGTTGCATTACCCTGGACACTGTGCAAGAGCTACAGTAAAAGGTAAATTAAAAGACTGTTTCTTGCTGTCACTGCTGTTCATTTCTCTGCTACCCTGCACCACTACTACCACGCTTCATCTCAGCATCCTCTGGGAGCCAGCCCTAGTTGGAAAAGATTTAACTCCATCTATCTCTCAGGGATCTCCTGCAGTGCCAATCATATCTGACTGATTTTCCCAACTCACATCACAAACTTTCTCTTTTACTTATTATTTTTATTTATCCATTTTTTATACTCTCCCTTCTCACTGTGAGCCAGGGCCACAGCACTGAGCACTGCCACTGTGAGCCTAACCAGCCTTTAGCGCTACATATTTAAGCCAGAAATCTTACTATAGTCAGTCACTGGAGTTAGATTTCTGACATGGCATGTGGAGGGGAGGATTTTTTAAGAACCAGAAGCGTCTGGCTGCACCAGGCCCCCTCATTAAGACTGGTGAGAAAATTGCCAGTCTTGATAAATAGGTGTCTAAATGTGCAGCTGTAAGTTGTGATTGGCTGCATGGCTGTAGCTCCACACTCCCACAGTGGGCTAATGGCCACAAGATTTTGAAACAAAATCAGGATCAATTTCCATGGAAGAAGTTTTGGTCAAGGGCATAACTATAGTGAGTTGCCTCCTCCTAAAGGTGGATTCCTCTCCATGAGAAGAATAGCTAGTTCCCCAGACTTCACCACCTGGCAATTTTTCGTTTTCAGTTTTTGCTTCCCTGCTTCCAAGAGCCATAACCTTTTTATTTTTCCATCAATATAGTAGACATATGAGAGCTTGTTTTTTGTGGGACAAGTTGTACTTTCAGATTCAATCATTTATTTTACCATATAATGTACAGGAAAATGGGAAAAATTCCAAGTGTGGTGAAATTGCAAAAAAAGTGCAATTGCACATTTGTTTTTTTTAGGTTTTTTATTCGCCATATTCACTATATGGTAAAACTGACGTGACAATATGATGCCTTAATTCGGTACAAGCTCATAGATACCAAACCTGTATACTTTTTACTGTTATCTAAGGGGTGAAAAAAATTCATAAGTTTGGAAAAAAAAAAGAATTGCACTTTTTGCACCATGTTGTGCACCCCGTAGCATCCTCATTTTACAGGATCTAGGGCTGTGTGACGGCTTATTTTTTGTGACTTGAGCTGACGTTTCTAGTGATACCATTTTTGGGTAGATGCTCTGTTTTCATCGCCCGTTATTGCATTTTATTGCAATCTTGCGACAGCAAAAAAACCCATAATTTTGGCGTTTGGACCTTTTTTTCCATGACGCTTTCTGAAGCGTCATGTGACGCACTAGGAAAAAGCGCGAGATTTCAAACTCCGGCACTCAGATGCCGGCGTTTGAGCTGCGCTAGGAGCCGCATCACCATAGGGAACCATTGGCAGTGTTAACGAGGTGCTACCATGGCGGTAACACTGCGTTAAGGCTGCCAAAACCTATGTTTTTAATGGAACCCACTTATAGCGCTAATCTGACCCTAGCCTTAGAGTAGTCAGGTAGCCAGGTAAGAACTAAGATGGAAGCAAGGCACAAAATCATCAGGCATGAGAAGCAACAAAAAAACATACCTTGCTAACACAGTAAAAACAAAAATACAAGGCAGGAGACTAGCCAGGGAAGCTACAAGCTATTTCCTGCTGATTGCAGCAGAAAGCTTCAGGTATTAGTAGGGTGTGGTGCTTTCTAATAGGCTGAAGCCAGGAGCTGATGACTTCAGCAGGACAGTACACACATCCACTTTGACAGATTCAGAAGTACTACAAATACCAGCCAATCTAACCTAAGTGGATGGGATGAGCCTGTGTTCTCCAGTGTTTCTGTCACAGACGTTTCCACTATCACTAGCACCAGCTACAGAGTGAAGATGGCAGTGCCTGGTGTCAGAAACATATGCCACAGGAGCAATGTCTGGTTGGGATGTGACACTATCTTTTTAAATAATATTGCTTTATTAACATGACAACTAGCTTAAAATTAGGCTGCTTTTAGATCAGCGTTTTTTCATAATCATGACAGATATCGCCGTATCTGCCACATCTGCCGTGTAACGACCGACTTGCGGCACTAATCCAGCAAGCCCCTTTCATTCTCTATGGAGCTTGCAGTCAGATACGAGAAGTGCAGTTTTGCCAGATCCGGCACTGGTGGCACTTTCGGCCGCAAGAAAAAAACTGCCGTCGCAAGTCCTGGCTTTGCCGGATCCAGCATAACCGCACTTGTCACACCTGACTGCAAGCCCCATAGAGAATGAATGGGGTTTCCTGGATTCGTGCCGCAAGTTGGTCGTTACACGGCAGATGCGGCAAAATCTGCCGGATTTTCCGCAATTATGACAAAATGCTGAGGTGAATGGTCCTAACATAGAGTATTATTGTACACTGTGTGCAGAATTATTAGGCAAATGAGTATTTTGATCACATGATACTTTTTATACATGTTGTCCTGCTCCAAGCTGTATAGGCTTGAGAGCCAACTACCAATTAAGAAGTTACCTCAGGGGAAATGGTGTATCAGTGTCCGCGCTGCTGAAATCCCAAGAAAACGATCCGGAAACCATATGTAGGTTGCATCAATCATCCATTTATTCCTTTCCTACGCGTTTCAACACTGTCCTAGTGTCTTCCTCAGGGATATCCCTGAGGAAGACACTAGGACAGTGTTGAAACGCGTAGGAAAGGAATAAATGGATGATTGATGCAACCTACATATGGTTTCCGGATCGTTTTCTTGGGATTTCAGCAGCGCGGACACTGATACACCATTTCCCCTGAGGTAACTTCTGGATGATTCCCACGTGCATGTGGAAGGTGGAAGTCCTGCAGCAGCTGCATTTAATGCCAAATGCTTTTACACCAGTTGTGGGTCTCACAACTGTGCTAGGTGAGTGAATTCATACCCACCGCATACATTAGTGTCACTAGTGATAGGGCACTATTGCGCCTCTTGTTCCCCCCCCTATTTTTTTACTTTGAACTACCAATTAAGTAAATCAGGTGATGTGCATCTCTGTAATGAGGACAGGTGTTGTGTAATGACATCAACCCTATATACGGTGTGCTTAATTATTAGGCAAACGCCTTTCCTTAGGCAAAATGGGTCAGAAGACAGATTTGATGGGTTCTGAAAAGTCCAAAATTGTGAGATGTCTTGCAGAGGGATGCAACAGTCTTGAAATTGCCAAACATTTGAAGCGTGATCACCGAACAATCAAACGTTTCATGGCAAAAAGCCAACAGGGTCGCAAGAAGCGTGTTGGTCAAAAAGGTGCAAAATTACTGCCCATGAATTTAGGAAAATCAAGCGTGAAGCTGCCAAGATGCCATTTGCCACTAGTTTTGCCATAATGCAGAGCTGCAACATTACTGGAGTATCAAAAAGCACAAGGTGTGCTATACTCAGGGACATGGCAAAGGTAAGGAAGGCTAAAAAATGACCACCTTTGAACTAGAAACATAACATAAAATGTCAAGACTGGGCCAAGAAATATCTTAAGACTGATTTTTCATAGGTTTTATGGACTGATGAAATGAGAGTGACTCTTGATGGGCCAGATGGATAGGCCAGAGGCTGGATCGGTAAAGGGCAGAGAGCTCCACTCCGACTCAGATGCCAGCAAGGTGGAGGTGGGGTACTGGTATGGGCTGGTATCATCAGAGATAAGCTTGTGGGACCTTTTCGGGTTGAGGATGGAGTGAAGCTCAACTCCCAGACCTACTGCCAGTTTCTGGAAGACAACTTCTTCAAGCAGTGGTACAGGAAGAAGTCGGTATTGTTCAAGAAAAACATGATTTTCATGCAGGACAATGCTCCATCACATGTATCCAACTACTCCACAGCGTGGCTGGCCAGTAAAGGTCTAAAAGAAGAAAAAATAATGACATGGCCCCTTGCTCACCTGATCTGAACCCCATAGAGAACCTGTGGTCCCTCCTAAAATGTGAGATCTACAGGGAGGGAAAACAGTACACCTCTCGGAACAGTGTCTGGGAGGCTGTGGTGGCTGCTGCACACAATGTTGATCATAAACAGATCAAGCAACTGACAGAATCTATGGATGGAAGGCTGTTGAGTGTCATCATAAAGAACGCTGGCTATATTGGTGACTAATTTTATGGGATTTGTTTTTGCATGTCAGAAATGTTTATTTCTAAATTTTGTGCAGTTATATTAGTTTACCTGGTGAAAATAAACAAGTGAGATAGGAATATATTTGGTTTTTATTAAGTTGTCTAATAATTCTGCACAGTAATAGTTACCTGCACAAACAGATATCCTCCTGAGATAGCCAAATCTAAAAAAAAACACCCCAACTTCCAAAAATATTAAGCTTTGATATTTATGAGTCTTTTGGGTTGAACATAGTTGTTGATCAATAATAAAAATAATCCTCTAAAATACAATTTACCTAATAATTCTGCACACAGTGTATATATAGGATTATGTTAAAAATGCATTGCATACAGATGACATATGCATGACATCTGTTTTTTTTTCTTGCAACCATTGAAATGCATTGGGGAGCCAGATGAAATCTGTTTCATTGATTACCATAGGTTCAAATGAAATCCAATTTTTATTGGATTACACTTGCAGATTTTAAGCGCAGATGAGAGCAATTCCTTATAGTGTCATTTGTAGTGGATAAAGTGGGCTCCACGTATTTTGCTGGAAGATGATGGTGGAGAAGCAAGCACTCGAGTCTGCAAGATCCAGAAGGCTTTTTAGGGCTTATGGATAAACTTTCTCTCTAGACCGGAGTCACTTATACAGATGTGGTGTGGGCGCAAGAGGGGATGGTCTGACTTTTGGGCCCAATTGTAAATGACCCCTATAGCTTCACCACAACTCTGGTAAAATTAAACCTAACCACAACTGTACTGTGCTAAAATGACTGTAGAGGTCAAAAAACAAAACCAAAGTCCAAGGATTGTAAATAGACTCCTTTTCTAGATATTACTCCCAGACACTCAAAATTAACTACATTTTGTCATGATATTAAATAAAAAATCATAATCTTCATATAGAACCAGCATATTCCGCAGTACTTTATAATCACTGTAAATTGTTTAATTTCTCATTTCTGCACTGATTGACATCCCAGTTGAAAACTTTAATGTTTTGTTATGCTTGAAAACAGCTTAAAATTGCTCATATTTCCCATGTGATAATTAAAACACTTACAGAAATTAGCAGTATATGACAGCTGATGTGGCACTATAATTAGTTTAAAATGCATGTGTTCAAATCCACAAAACAACATTTAGAAATTATGCTTAGATTAAAGGAGAAAGCAAACCGAATATATATATACACGAGTCTCCATTACTATATTCATCGAGCTGAACCTTCCTGAGTCACATAGAACTTAGTGCAATCTGGAGAAATCGTTTTCTAAATACAATTGAACTAAGAATTTGCTTCTACAGCAGAAATTGGTACAATTATTGGTCCATTGATTTTTCTTACAAATACTTGAGGGCATCCAAAACAGAGTAAAAATGTCAAGAACGGATGGGCAATTCTTTATGAGAATAAATGTGTCACTATTAATTGTGAATAGGGTTGAGCGAACAATTCGAGTTCGGGACGCGTTGCTGCTTCACTTCTGGCCGCCCCTTATCTACTTGTTGCATGTGATTGGTTATTGGAGCCAGTCACATGGCTTTTCAGCCCAGAAGCCCGGACGTCACACAGCGCCGTGGCACAGCTGCAAATGATAATGCAGACCCGGTAAGTATAATTACTCTGAGTATTAACTAATGGTGGGTTTACACGTCGCGATATCGGCGTCCAACTCCAACCAAAAGTCACGTGGTTCGTGCGTTGGCCCCGATATCGTTCGTGCGTTGTATAGTATAAATGACCAATACGATGCACGAACGATGCCAAAACGATATCGGGGATCGAATGAGCGTGCTCTCCAACGGGCCGATATTGGATGGAGGTTGGAGCCGGATCGGGCTGTGTAAACGCCCAACTACGATGTGCAGTACAACGTCCCCTATTCTCTCCCATGTTAAATGGTCGTTCCTGGGTCGGCCGTGCAAGGGGGGCGTAGACATCGTACAGGCGTTGTATGCCGATATCGCGCTGTGTAAACCTCCGATGCGATCTTGGAAATCTGGGCAGAAAAAGCGCGCTCCCGCGCCGTCGGATCCAGTATCGGACCATGTAAAGTGGCCATAACACCTTGCTTCCAGATAGCAACCCAGGGATAAAATGCAAGTTCACCCATCCCTAATTGTGAACTAAGCCATTATCTGACACCTATTGGAGATATGGCTTGATCAAAACTGTGAAAATCTAAAACAAATTTAGCGGGAAAAAATAAGCAGCGGCTCATTCAGTTATACTGTCTACTATTAGCAGCCGGCTCAAATGATGTAACTATAAAATTGACTTTAATTTTCCTGAATAATGAATCTGACCTTCGCATTATCTATAATCTGTTTTCCTACTTCTTGCTCAATGTTTTTTTCATGTGAAAACAGGGGCGAAACACTGAAACATCTGTTGCAAATTCTGACCTTCCGTGTATGTTTCTTGCTGCATACACCATTTACACCTGTTTGGCAAGAGACTGTTTAAAATGGATGTATTTGCATAGTGTACAATCATCATTAGTTGTATTTTCTGTTGAACTGTACAGTAGTGTTCAAAATAATAGCAGTCCAATATGACTAACAAGATGATTCACTGTTTTGGTATAAATTATATTACCACATGTCATACAATTTACCAGTTGGTGTGGTAGATTCTTAAGGTACTGTGGCGCCCCACTACGTAGGTGCCACAAAAGGGTATTGCACCCAGAAAAGCGGTGTAGTCACCCCACTGCAATTGGAACTATGGTCACTAGGTGGAACCCTAGAGCTGACACCCACACACTAGATTAGTAGGTGGGAGGGACCCCGGGAGGATATATATAGTGGCCTCTAGGGGGAACTAGTGAGTGGAGAAGGAGTTGGAGGAGAAAGAGGGAGCCAGGCAGCCAGCCTGGGGCGCAAGGAGGGTGTCTTCAGCTGAGGGGCCCAGAACAGAACAGATCCCAGAGAATAGAAGGAAGGAACGGAGGCTCCACAGTGAGATAGTTCAAAGAAGAAAATCGGGTACCGGAGCCCATAACTGTGAGCTCCTACACGGCTCACAGCACAGAGAAGCCGAAGAACGGGGATATTATAGATACAGCCCCAGTCTCCTGAGTGAGTCAAGTAAAGGGAGCCAGAAGCTAGGAGCAGCGGCCACTGCATAGCTTAGAGAAGGTCGTCCCGGAGACCGCACAGGAGGGAAGGAGACAGGACAAGAAGCAGCAGGAGGACAGATCGTCTTTAAGAGATCAGACTTCACCGCCACTGGGAGGCAAAGGAAAGAAAGGAAAAAGAAAGGAACACAAAGAGGGATCCATCTAACTGCCAGAAATTCCAGTTGCAGCATCCATTGCATTTGCCATTATACCATCTACTGCACTGTTGAACTGTATGACTTTGGAGAAGTTTTCAGTAAAGTTACCCGGTGAAGTGAAGTCCCGATTCTGTTGCATCCTTTCCATTATAAACTGTTTTCTTACAGCATCGTTGCCCCGGTGGTCCAGTCCCGCCTGCAGGGGACTAATCCATCTAAGCCACAATACCATCGACCACCGGAGGGCTGTAGCGGCGCTGGTGAGCATCACCAGACACTGCAGGTGGCGTCACGAAGACAAACTGTGTATATAATCCCTTATAAATAATAACCTCCCCTTATTTAGTTGACCCCCAGGGCCACAGCCTCGGGCAAGCCACCCGTGACATCCCAGACAGACTGCAACATGCCTGAGAGCTAAGTACCCGAGCCCTGGGTGCGCGTCAGTACCGTTACACGACACAACATTGCAGCGATGTCGGCTGCAATATCACGGAGGCTTGCACGTTTTTGGCATTATGCTAAGATCGCTTTGGAGTTGTCACACGTAGAGATATCGTAGGTGATGCACCTCTGATTTTGCAAGCAACTTTCACTCGCTGTTTATGTACAACCCAGCGAGCGATACTTATCAATGTAGTGAATAGGGGAAATCACTCTTAACATCTTTATTGCTGTGTCACACAGAGCGATGCTAGCAGATCGCTTGAGCGACATCGCCAGGTTTTTGAACATGTTTAAAAACCTTGCAACTCCGTCCAAGCGACTTATCGTAGTTGAATTCGTCCAGTTGCACAGCACACACACTTGCGATATCAACTGCAACAGTGGATGAACACATGACTTTTAAGCGATATTGCAGGCGATATCGTGTCGTGTTAAGGTACCTTTAGAAAACCAACAGACTCAGCATTTATGATCTGCATGTTTTTGAGTTTGTGCATTTGAAGAATTAATTAAAAAGCAGGCGTGTTCAAAATAATAGCAGTGTGGAGTTCAATTAGTTAAGTCAATCATTCTTTGAAGAAACAGGTGTGAATCAGGTGGTCCCTTATTTAAAGGTGAAGCCAGCACATGCAGTACATCCATTTCACCCTGAAAGCCTGATAAATATGGGTCGTTCGAACATTGTCACAAGAACAGCATACTTTGATTAAAAAGTTGATTGGAAACGGTAAAACTTATAAAGAAGTGCAGAAATAATAGGATGTTCACCTGAAATGACCTCTAATGCTTTAAAATGGAAAACAAAACCAGATAGTCATGAAAGAAAATGTAACACTAAGGCTATGTGCCCACTGTGCTTTTTGCTGCGTTTCTGCTTCAAAAACGCAGCACCCATAGCTTTGTAATGAAAGTCAATTTTATTTTACAAAAGCTGTGCCCACATGTGCGTTTTTGGGAGCTTCATTTTTTTGGATAAATTGCCTGATTTTTTTATGTCTCTGCAATTAACATACCTGTTTTAAGGCTACGATTTCCCCACAGACTCCATTCTAACCCCCAAAAAAGCATCACAAAATCTTGGGTTTTTCCCACAGTGCATTTGTGATGCTTTTTTAAAGTGATTTTCTACAGCATAAACCTGCAATACTCACCCTTCCCACCGATCCCACTGTGATCCCCAGTGATATCTTCATTCCGGGCACCTGGAGAAACTGCCGACTGATTTGAGGACCTGCGCCACCCCATGTGACTGGTCATGTGACTCAACCTGTCACATGGCCAGCCTCTGATTGGAGAATCCACAGGTCCTTCTGCTGCCCGGGAAGAAGACCTCACCGATCAACATGGGCTTCCGGAGTGTGAGAGAGTGTGTCTATTTGTGTATGTCTATCTCTTTGTATGTCACCTCATTTGTGATGCATTTTTGTGCTGCATTTGTATGTACACAAATGCAGCACAACGCAATAGGTTTGTGCTGCTGTTGCTGCATTTCTGCACATAGAAAAGCAGCACAAAAAGTAAGCAAAGTGCATAGCCTACCATTTAAATGGATAAGAAAAGCAAGAATGGCAAATGCTCAGTCAATGATCAGCTCCAGAATGTCAAATACAATCTGAATTTACCTGTGAGTACTGTGACAGGTAAAGACATATGTGTGAAGCTAATCTATTAGCAAGATGTCCTACTGTTAAAAAAAAAACATGTACTGAAGAGGACATAAGTTGTACATGTCAACTGGTCTAAAGAGAAATGGAGAAACATTTTGTGGGACTGATGAAAGTAAAATTGTTTTTTTTGGGTCCAAGGTCCGCAGACAGTTAGTCCGATGACCCCCAAACTCTGAATTCAAGCCACAGTACACTCTGAAGACAGTGAAGCATGTTGGTGCAAGCATCATGATATGGATATGTTTCTCTTACTATGGTGCCGGTCCTATTTACCGCATACAAGGGATCATGAAACCAGTGTGCATATAACAAAGTACTTAAAGTGGTCGTGTTGCCTTACATTGAAAAGGAAATAAATACCCTTGAGATGGGTGTTTCAACAAAGCACTGGCCCTAAACACACAGTAAACAATCAAACCCTTGGTTCCAATCCAACAAAGTTGAGGTTATGAGTGGGCACCCAGAGCATAATCCAATAAACACTTGTGGGGTGACATAAAAAATGCCATTTCTGAGGCAAAGCCAAAAAATGCAAATTAATTGTGGGATGTAGTCAAAGCATCCTGGAATAACAGTTGACAGGTTCCAGAAGTTGGTTGACTCTTTGCAACATAGATGTGAAGCAGTTCTAAAAAACTGGTTTTTAGGGTAGTGATTCACAGAAATGCTAAATCCTAAAAAAAATGAGTACATATTTTGAGTTTGCAAAACAAATGCAAGCACTGCTACTTTTTTGAAAAGCCAATGTTCATTTTTTGTTATTTTCTGTAAAGTAGATAAATATTATATACATTTCTCTTCATGTTTTGACATAGAAAACTGTGTGCAATGTTCCCAATGCATGGAAAAAAACTATTACAAAGATTTTGGGCTTAACTCATATTTTTGAACCCACTGCTATTATTTTGAGCACAACTGTACATATGTCCTAAGCTCTGAGGATCCACAGAGGATGTGATTATTCTTTAATTACTTGGTTATACACAGGCAAAAACGTCAGGTGCCACTTCACTTTTTAGCATCTCAGCTATTTGGAAAGACTTGAATCCTCTGTTCTGCTTTCTGTCCTTCAAAGACCACAGCCCATGTCTACAAATGAAAAACCTGTTGAGTTATTTTTAATGATGAGGAAGCACTAAAGTACTCAGATGGTCACTACTCAAATCGAACAGGCTGTACACTCTGTTGGGCTCAACTCAAGTAATGAGTACAATGTAAGTCAATTAGTGATGGGACGTCCGGCTTTCCACCCACATACCGCCAGCCAAAACCACAAATAGAGCATTTCCAGGGGAGGGTGGGCTTTTTCTTTTTTTTTTTACACGAAGTATCTGAACACATTGATTTTATCCCCATAGAGCCATTTAGAAACTGCAAGCGGCTCTCACTGGGGTGCTTTCTCCCATTATTCTCTGAAGGGAGCCAGCTCTTTGTGTCAGATTGTTCACAAATGACACATCCGAACACTCACAATACTCGGGCGAGTACTGAATGTAACCAAGCACCTTAATGCTCGACTGAGTATCGAGCAGTGGCCAGCATGATTGCTCATCATTTGTTATTACCATATATCTCCCTTGACGTTTGCCGTTTTTCAGTTTTTCGCAAGTTTTTTATTGTGGCATCTGATAGACTGAATTGATTTCACTTCCCATAATTGGAACTATTCTATATGTTGGGCACATTATTTGTTTCTTTGTATACTTTTTTATATTATACTATGCTTTTCTGTTTATACTTAGGATGAAGAAGGT
Organism: Allobates femoralis; assembly: GCA_033576535.1. Lineage (NCBI taxonomy): Eukaryota > Metazoa > Chordata > Amphibia > Anura > Aromobatidae > Allobates > Allobates femoralis. Next base: position 484,021,477 of record JARQOC010000005.1, on the reverse strand, counting down.
TCTGTGACCCAAAACATTGTGCACCCAAGAAAGATTATTCATAAATATGGTGTCTTTTTGGAGCTGGAAAAAAATGCAATAAAGATGTTTTGAGGCAAACCTGTAAATTATGTAATGCTGTTACATCTCTTTCTAAATGTTCTGAAGTGATAGAAGAGTCAACCCTTTTGATCATTCTGTGGAATTTGAGAGACCACATTACAATAGTGGGGACTCACTAGAAACATCCTTATGTCTACAATCAGCATGGTGAGCACCTACTTTCTTGATTATTTAATACTTGGGTGGTGCTCCTCGTCCCCTTCTTAATTGTCCACATTACAATAGTGGGGACTCACTAGAAACATCCTTATTGAAAAAAATGACCAAGTATGGAATGGACAAGTCAACTGTTAGGTGGATACACAACTTGCTTAGTGATTGGACCCAAAGAGTGATCATAAATAGCTGCACATCCAGTTGGAAGAATGTTTCAAGTGGAGTACTAATGGGCTCTGTCCTGAGTCCTGTGCTGTTCAACATCTTTATCGATTATTTAGATGAAGGAATTGAGGGTAAACTGATTATATGTGCTGATGACACAAAAGATAGGAGGGATCGCTAATACTAAAGAAGAGAGCGAGAGAGAGGATTCAAAAAGATCTAATCAAACTGTAACAGTGGGAGTAACTAATTTCTGCCACAAAAACAGTTTAGAACAGGGAGAAAGTCCTACATCTGGGCAAGAAAAATGAAAAAAGCATATACAGAATGGGAGAATAGGGCTAAGCAACAGCATGTGTGAAAAAGACAGGGATACTAATTCAGTAGATCACAGACTGAACATCAGTGAACAATGTGATGCAGCAGCAAAAAAAGCAAACACAATTCTGCGATGTATTAACAGAAGAATACAGTGTAGATTACGTGAAGTAATTATCATCTTTTACTCTTCATCTGGAATACTGTGTTCTGGGCACCACATTTTTTAAAACACATCACCAAAGTGGAGCAAGCTCAGAGAAGAGCGACCAGAAAAGTGATTGATCTGCAAACCATGTCCTATGAGCAATGGTTACAGGATTTGGGAATGTTTAGCTTGCAAAAAAGACTGGGAACAGACTTAAAAGCTGACTACAAATAGTTCAAGGGTTGTCACACTGTAGAGGGATCAGCTTTATTCTCACTTGCACAGGAAAGACTAGAAGCAATGGAATGAGATTGAATGAGAGGAGACACAGATTAGATATTAGAAAAAACATTTGACAATGAGGGTGATCAATGAGGGAAAAGGTGGCCACGAGAGGTGGTGAGGTGCTCTGCAACGGAAGTCTTCAGAGGCTGGACAGACATCTGTCTGGGATGATTTAGTGAATCCTGTTTTGAGCAGGATGTTAGACCAGATGACCCATTACTCTACAATTCTATGATTCTAACAGATATGTCACTTGTGGTAGGAAAGTGACAAAAGTCGCCCAGGAAAGTGGACTGGAAAGTGTCAGTGTGGCCCCTGTGAAAGATCAGTTAACGTTCGCACTTATTGTTTTTTCTGCAATGTCCCATTCTAGTGATAATATCACTGTACATTGTGGATGTTTGCGGTCATGTTCAGTATAGGCAAACTTTACACATTTGATCTATGATTACCTTATGGTAAGCTAATTCTTCAGATTTACATTATAAATGCACTTAAATCACTTACTTGGCTCCCTATGTCAGATGGAAGTCATCCATATACAAATAATTAATAAGTCACAAAACAAAAAACTCTGGTATCAATATGGCTAACATTGAAGCCAATCTCAGTGCTTTACCAATGTAACTCTCTGGTGCCCTTTTAATGAAGTTTTATGCACTCACCTCTTGCCATAATACATAAGTATATGGTTTTTCCAAAGCCTCCTCACGCTTTGGATATTTATCGGGGTCTGCTGCTAGCCTTGAATTGATCCTGTATTGGGTCCTGCCACGGATTCCCACAGGCATAAAGGTTCAATAGGTTTAATTCTATGGTGGCCGCGCTCCCCGTGGTAATGATTTTAAGAACTTCTTGTCCACAAATAAAATTTATTGCTCAAACATACGAAAATATAATAAACGGATTCAACGGGTTTCGACGGGGACAACCACCTTCTTCAGGCATCTGAATAAAAATACATATGACTCTTTGCTTTATGGGTAAAGGATAATTACACCTTGCTAGGTATTCAAATGAGGGTGTGGGTATAACTACACCAGTCTAATCAGTCTCATTATCAGCTTCATCTATAGTGCTTCATTAAGGCTGAAGGCACATTGGCGCAAAACTCGCGCAAGTGTAATGCGAGAAAAACTCGCTTTGCGCTCGGACTTGTATCTTTAATGGTACCTTTACACGCCGCCACGGCAGGCTGGATACATCGCGCTACAGGCTACAAATGTAGCTTGTAGCGTCAATGTAGCCCGTCGTAGCGGCGTCTGAAGACGCGACGCTACAGCCGGCGACAGATACATCTGTTTATGGTCTCTGCTCGAAAACAGATGGCTATATCGCCGATGGTAGCGAGCTGTATCGGCGTGTAAAGAAGCAACGGAAGGGAACTCTGGACACCCGGGGCTGTAGCTGCAATGTAGCTAAGGCGTGACCTCGGCTCCATGTTACCGCGCCCCATGTGCGATCATTGGTGGAAGCTGCTGCATGACGATTGGTAGTCGCTACATAGGGAGGCATATTTAAGGAGCTGACGAGTCACACTACACAATCGCTCGAGCGTGCTGTATTACTCAGCCTCCTGCGATGCCTGCCCAATCAGGATGTTATTGCTTCGTCCTATCAGCGTACGGAAGTCTTGTAATCCACAATTGGAGCACGCCTATGTGCTGTCCCTGCTGCACCAGGTCCGCCCATAGTAGCTGGTTGTAGCGGTGTGTAAATGAGCAACAGCTGGCTACTTGAGACACCCGGCGATGTAGCTAGCTATAGATGTAGCGTGGCGTAGCGAACCTTGTGGCGGCGTGTAAAGAGGGTGCGTTGACCGTTTGTAGCCGTTTGAGCGTGCTCGTGCACGTGAAGTAGCGGGATGTATCCAGCCTGCCGTGGCGGCGTGTAAAGGTACCATAAATGATACAAGTCACAGCAATGCGATGTTCACACATTACACATGCTTCGCGAGGTCAATGCGAGTGCAATCGCAGCATGCTGTGATTGCACACAATTCACTCATGTGAGGGGCCAGTAAAAGTATACGGGTGCGAGTCAAACTCGCACCCATACAGCACACGGTGCGATTCTCGCACCCGTGCTTATATTTCCCCCACTGTGCTGTACAGTGAGTAATCATCTTGTATCGCTATAACAGCAGCGGTACAAGATGTTTACCTAAATCTCTAATGGGGTTAATATACAGTGGCCCTGCAATTCAGAAGAGTTCAATTGTCATCAGAGATTTAGTTTTGGTCCAAAATATCAACCAACATCTCACATTTCATCCATAGTGTTTATTGCATTTTTTTATCCTTTTGCAGTTTGAGGCTGGACCCTCTAGGGGGCGTCAGTCACTTGTGATGCATATAATTGGTGCAGAGTAGCCCGCCTTGTCTAACAGCTGGCTGTCATTAATAGGCTGTGCTCTAACACTGTGCTTCACACGGACTGGAGTGACTGCCGCCCTATGGTGATCTCATGTCCAGTGATACCACCAGTCTCCTCCTTGTAGCATGGCTGGTTGCAGATGCTACAATCGCCCCCAAGTCAGGGTTGCAGGAGATTGAGCACCGGTGTTGGGTGACATGAGTTGCCTCTTAGAGTGGCTGGCAGCGTCCTGCTAAATGCAATGGATATTTGTAAGTGGCCAAACGTGGTGAGTCTTTTTTCTTTCTCTCTATTAAAAATGTAACCTATTCGGTGAATTTTTTAACCCCTTTAGACCCATGGTGTGATGACACCTTGAGTCAAGAGAGTGAGGACACTCTCTACACACATGGTGTCACCACACCAGCAAATTATTAACCCTTTGCACACAGAGTTCGCAACCGCATCGACAGCCTCTGTGCAGACATGCTGCACAGAGGCTGCTGTTGGGATTAATACACAGTGGCCCCGCAATTTAGAAGAGTTCAATTGTCATCAGAGATTTATTTAAACATCTTGTACCACTGCTGTTACAGCGGTACAAGATGATTACTCACTGTACAGCACAGCGGGGATTTTAAACTCATTGGCTAAAATGCCCCGACAAATGCTGTCCACGGTCCTTCAGGACCACGGACAGCATAATAATCCCACGCACCACACACACACTCACATCTCGCACTCGTAGCACACTCACATCTATACAGCCAGGCACACTCACCACACTTGCACCACACATATCCAAAAACACGCACAGCACTCGCATCACTGTCGTGCATAAAACACGCTCCATGTTTGATGCACGACAGTGTGCCTTCAGCCTAAATTGTAAAAACAAACATCCCTATACAGCAAATCACTATACTAAAAAACACTAAGAACATTTATCAATGAAAATTACTATCCACAAAGACTTCACTTGAATTACATAAAAAGTAAAACAAATGTAAAAAAAAAGTTTTAAAAAGTTTTTTACAAAAAATTTACAAAAAATTCCTAATTTTTAATTTTTTTTAAAAAAGGGAATATCTATATGCTAAATTCTTTCAACAATATCATTGAGGCAATTTGGTTGCAATGTTTGAGGGCGGTAAATCTAATATGTCTCTTTGTGATTAGCAGAGAGTTCCTATTGATAGTTTCCTCAGGTATTTGTTCTAGAGGTGTCACCGTTATATTACAATTCTTATCATGTTTAAGTAATAAATGTCCCAACAAACTATGTTTTAAAAACCCATTTTTTGCTCTATTTCTGTGCCTGTTCATATAAGCACGTAAAGTCTGCGTTGTGCGCCCCATGTACTGTAGCCCACAGCTACAATCCATAACGTAAACAATATAATCGCTATCGTAAGAATCTGTTTTATTTCAATTATTTCACCTGTACTTTTGCTTGCAATCTGTTTCTCACCATGGTTTAGAATCCCACACGTGTGACATTTCCTGGAACTGTATCTAAAAACGACAATCTCATGATCTTTACTTTTTCCATTTTTTGCAGATCTTTTTTTAATATCTATTAACCTACTTGGGGCTGTTAGATTTTTTTTGTTTTCCCCCTTCTGAATGTTATACCTGGTTCCTCAGGCAGATATTTTCCCAAAATCAAATCCCATTTTAAAATATACTAGTATTTTTTCAGAATCATGTGTATCATTTTATTTCCCCTATTAAAAATTGTGATAAAATAAAATTTCCACCTGCCTCCTTGTCTATATTTTGATTTTTTTTAAATCACTTAATTTTCTTCCCCTTCTTTTTCACTCTGACAATCCTCCTGTTTTTTTGTCCTGTTTTTTTGATATGCAGCATGAACCAATTTTTATGGATATTTCTTTTCCTCAAATCTTTTCTGCAAGATGTCAGCTTGGGTTTCATAGTCTTTCTCTTGAGTACAGTTTTCCTAATGCGAAAAAACTGACTGTATGGAATGTTTTCTTTCCCTTTTTTGTAATGGACACTAAAATCTGTTTTTGTTATTTATTTCCAAGGTGAATGAAATACAGCAATAATTGTTATACATTTTATTTTTACAGTGTATTTATCATTTCCATTACTTCCTTTTTTGTACCATTCCAAATAATTATCAAATCATCTATAAAATGCCTATAAAAATCGATTTCTTTGCATCCTCCAGCTTACTTTAAATTCATGAGGACTCAAATCGCCCCATAAAATGATTTTCGAAACTTGGGGCGACCCAAGTCCCCATTGTAGTCCCGAGCCGCTGTAAAACTGAAAACAATGGTGCAGGGAGGGGATGTGAGGGACCGAAATGGGCCGTTGTCCGCCGTCCATCACAACCCCTCCCTGCACCATTGTAATTGGAACCGGTTTGATGGAAAATAAAGGAGATTAAAAGCACAAAACTGGTGAGTGCCCTTTTTGCTTTCTACAAAGAACATTGCTTGGATATCTTTATCATAAAGTGAGCACCCCAGAGTGCACCCGCACGCTGTCAATTAAGACTATATATTACAACAGGCAAATCAACCCACAGCGCCCTGTAGCGCCCGGTTACTCTATCACTGATTATTGATAAATATTCTTAGTGCTTTTTAGTATAGTGATTTGCTGTATAGGGATGTTTGTTTTTACCATTTAATGAAGCACTGTAGATGAAGCGGATAATGAGACTGATTAGACAGATGTGGTTATATGTAGCGCCCTGCTCACGCAAGTAGCCACAGACTTCCCTAATGCACTGCTGGGTTTCCATAGCAGATACCTACCACATGCAACACCTTCCACCCCAACACAGTAGGGGGAGCTGTACTCACCACCTTTTGGTGAGGTCCCCTATAAGTACTGCTGCTGGGGGAGGAGTTAGTTAGGGTGTGCAGATGCTAGGAGAGCTGCGAAGACGGCCTGGTGGTCGGTGCCGCGGTTAGGCCCGAGCCAGTCACCCGGAGTGGCCCTTCTGACGTCCCGCAAGCCTGAGTGGGGACAGAAGGCAAGGAGCAGAAAGCCAAAAGGGAGTGAGGAACTAGTGGAAGTTCACTCAAAGATGTACCGGACCTTGGGGATCCGCACCAGGACTACAGAAAACCCCGTCACACCGTGGAGATTTCAATCACCCGATCCCCCTGTGAGTCCAGAGAAAGGGAGCCAGCCACTGCAGTGAGGCATCACAAGTCAGTGATCAGAGAGGGTAACCTGTGCACCGCACAGGAGGACAGAGCAGAGAGCAGAGACAGGAAGAGAGAGGAGGCCGGTCTGGTTGCATGCAGACTGGGCTTCAGATACCACAGAGAAACAAAGGAGGCCTTATACCCACTTGCTGTGGGGACCCACTGTGCGCCCGGTCACCTGTCAGTGCCCTGGACGTCTTTACCTGCCGTACCACCAATAAAAGGAAAAAGAGACTTCTACAGTGTGTGTGCGCGTATTTCCTCTCTGCTCCCGGTGCCCCTTATAGACTGCTCCAACATCCCCTACACTGACTTACAGCTCCACTCCAAGCTGTCCTTTTAAACTATGCTGGCCCGGAGGCCCAGCTCCACCTGTAGGGAACTTTGCCATCTCAGCCACACTACCATCTACCTCCGGCAGACTATGGCGGCGCTGGTGACCCATCACCAGGTACTACAGGTGGCGTCACATGACAATAACTTTTATTTCCCTGTAAATACACCCTTTGAAGTGTCACCCAGGCCACGGATTAGGCGCTGCCACCCGTGACATCCCTAGAACAACCACCGAGCCTGGTACCTGAGTACCCCAGGGCCTGGGCTCGACATATCCCCACACCCTCATGTGAATACCTAGCAAGGTTTAATATATCTTTTACCTATAAAGCAAAGAGTCATATGTATTTTTATTTAGATACCTGAAAAAGGCGGTTGTCCCACCGAAACGCGTTGAATCCGTTTTTTATATTTTCGTATGTTTGAGCAATAACTTTTATTTGTGGACAAGAAGTTCTTGAAATCATTACCACAGGGAGCGCAGCCACCATAGAATTGCATTACGTCCTATTGAAATATGGCTAACATTGTTCATCATGACAATAAAAATATAGTAGAGTGTATAATTAGATAATTGGAACCCGAAAGTCAAATAATTGTAATTAAATGAAAAAAAAAATTGTAATGTTCACCATAATATAATATCACCACCAGTCTTACCTTGGAGACTTGTGACTGGTTTTGGACCTCTGTCTCACGTTTGTATTGAGACTTCATATTAAACATGTTTCTTTTTTTTAGCAGTTGAGGAGTTAATGTCAGTCTCTGCTGCTAGCAAGTTAGCTAGTTCTTGTCCAGGTGTGGTTAACTCTGTGATTACTCCCATCCCCTATATATGATCACATGGTTACAGCATGCTTTTCTGGAGATTGAACATTCCTAGCCAAACTTCTTGAGGAGAAGGAGGTTTTCTGAAGAGCTGAGTACTGTTAGGCTACATTCAGACAGTGTATTTTTTTGATGCGTTTTTTTGCAGTGCGCTGCAGAAAACGGATCACTCAGATGAGATCCCAGCAAAGTCGATGGATTTTCATTTTTGCCATTCAGACAGAGCACTTTGAAAATGATCTGTTTTTTCACTTTTGGACTGCTCCATTTTGGAAAAGGGTCTGTCAATTTGTGTTGCGTTTTTCTGATCCACTTTTTTCATATGAGCCATTGTCAAAAATTGGTCTAAAAACGCATCACCCAAAAATGCATCAGAAAACAGATGATATGTTTATGGGTGCGTTTTTTTGACAGTTCCTGTTTTGCAGCTAAAAACACAGCAGAGCAGAAGCAAAAAAAAATGCACAGTGTGAATGTAGACTTAGACCGTCTGCTGCTACGGAGCTAAGTAGAAAGAGTGAAGCTGCCTTGATGTTCCTCTGTCTGTCTCCCCTCCATCTTGTCTTCTTTATTGCAGTGGTGCCTTTCCGCCGGCCATTCCCTATTGAGGATTAACATCAGGGCCAGCAAGGGCCTAGGTATCCTGTTTGGCAACGAGTTGAAAGAACTCGTAAGAGACGTAGGGAACTGAGACTGCAGAGTGCTTTTGAACTGTTTTTGAAGCACTTGTGCCCTTTTGCTAGTTTTATACTTTTTGAGAGAAAAGTAATCTGCCTTTTATGTCTTTTATATGTGAATAGTTTTAAAAGTTTAGCACTTAACCCGTTGTGCATAGAGAGCTGGTATTTATGCCACAGGACTCTTAAAAACTTTACAGTGACTGTGTAACTCGTGTCCCGTGAAGGGTTAAAGGACAAAGTGGTGTAAAATGTCAGCACGGAGAGAAACAACTTGGCTACAAGTTGGTGGCCCAAGGGCCTGGAGGCCTCTGCATTTACAGCCATAGACGTGCTGCGAACTGTGTCTAGCGTATATAATTAATTTAAATGCAAAGTTTAAAGTACCTCTGCCTCCTTAAGTGGAAGAAGCAAGAATACTTAATGTCATGTTGTTATAAAAAAAACAAAATGCTTTTCTCAGGGGGAACCATGCCGGACGGCGTGGAGACACACCGGTTTAACTCCTGGGGAATGTGGCGCCCCAGGGTGGCTACATGAGGGAACTGCTGCCAGGCAGATAGGAGACAGTTTGTGCAGCAAACACCTTCACAGCATACACACCCACAGGAGCACAACACCCAAACCAGAGCCCGGGACTCTAGGTGGGTAGGGGGGGTGGGGTTTAGAGGGAAGTGGGTGGGAAGGTAGGTCAGGTGGTAGACCGGTACAAACAGGGGAAATTAGGATGAGTTAGAGAGTAGGCCAGAGTGAGCCGACCAGCACAGACCAGGAGTAGGCTGGAGTAGGCTGAGAGGTAAAGATCAAGGGTGCTGACCAGAACAGAAAGTGAGACTTTCCCAGAGGGATAGGGATCCCTGTAGACGCAGAATTCACAGTGACACAGATACATGGAGAGAAATCTCGTCCATAGCCCGCAGCTCACGGAGAAGTGAGGCCAGAGACTGGACCGGTACCACCGGGTCCGAGGAGTACGGCAGCATTGACCGACTACAGACAGGAAAGGTTTCCCTTATTGTACCTGAATAGTCACATGGGTTGGAAGGAGCCCGGTAAGCCCTTGAAAGACAGGTTTACCCAAGGCTAGGCTGGGACCAGAGTGTCGGCTCTGAGGGGGACTGCTGCTACACGCCGGCTCCCCAGACAAACCGGCGGGGAACACTGAATCCAAGTGAGTGTTCCTACTACACAGGTTGGAGGCTCAGCAACATTATAGGACCCGGCTTGCTGCCCACACACTCAAGTGGGAAGCCACATAAAAGGGACCGAGTTGCCATCATACAATCCACAAGGAAGAGCAGAGAAAGAACAAGCCAGAAAGGTTACAGAGAAAGAGTGAAGGGTCTCAGAAAGTTAGTGTGGCTGCAGAGGGTTCAGAGTGTCTGGAATTACCCGTGTAAAGTGACTGTGTTGTGAACTGTACTGTTGGAACTGTGAAAGAACTTGTAGTAAACCCGATGAACCCTGCTTCAGTCTCCCGTGTATGATTCCCAGTATACAGAACTGTGTCACACCTTTACACCCTGCCAGGAGCAGCCCGACCCGCGGTGGGCTCATCCACCTTGCTGCAGCATCCATCCATCCTCCTGACAGAAGTGCACTGCAGCAGTGGTCCCATCACTGACCACAACCCGTGGGTGGCGTCACAACAAACTCCCCTGTAAATATACTCTTTTACTTGTGGAACCCGGACACGGTCCAGACCAAGACCGCCGTGATATCCCCAGCAGTACCCCGGTCCGGTACCGAGTACCCCGTCCCAGTGGGCTCCACAGTGTCATGTAGGCGCCCGGAAGAAGCTACTGCGAAACGGCGTAGGGGTGGGAAACCCAGGCACAGTATTCCTTCACAGCAGGTAATAGACACTTAACCCTTTTCTGTCAGTACTCTCTGATACTTCCAGCTTATTCCTTATGTCAATGATTGATTTTGATCAAAAGGAGATTGGGAGCTTGCCTTTTATGAGAAGGCAGACTATAGGATCTCTTTGACTTTTTGAAGGGCTGCAAGTTGATCACTAAGGGTGCCATATTTATATTGGTTCCTATTTGTTTACCTTGAGAGGCATTGTCTTTTTGTATGGGTTTAGTGTTATAATGTTTTTACTCTGTATTGGAAAAGGATTTATACTGTACTATGTGATTTTCCCTTTGGGAATTAGCTCTGATGAGATTTTATTTTTTTTGATAATAAAGATTGCAATTTTTTAGCATTATTTGATTACAGTTGTGAAATCATTCCTTGATTGAGACTTCGGTCTTCTTCAGTTGATATTTTCCTTTTAATTACTGCAAAGTCAGCATTGGGAAACTTAAAGTCCATGCAATGTTCTCCTAGTTAAAGTGGTTGTCCGCTTGGAGGACAGCCCCTTCTGAATCATCTCTTTTCCCCCGTTAAAACAATAAACCCTGTACTCACAATGTCACATGAGCCCTGAACCGTGGTTATCAACAGCTCTGGAATGGCAGTACCATGTGAAATGCGTTCAGAGTTTATTATTTTGATAGGGAGAAATAAGTTGATTCAGAAGGGGATTATCCTAGTAGTGGACAACCCCTTCAAATACGCAACAAGCCTCTTCTAGGGATGGGCGAATTACTCGCTACTATTCGGGACTCGCCCGAATAGTAGCGGACTCGGGGGACTCGCTACTCGCCGAGTTTCCTTAGGAATTACTCGGGGGTAGCGAGTCCCTGTACTTTTGCAGTGTATCTATACAGATACACTACAAAAGTACCCTAAAAGTTAATCTAAGGGGTTAAAAACAATAAACATTAATACTCACCTCCTGTACTCCTGTACCTTATGTACCGGGACCGGTACTGAAGACCTCCGGCTGTTACAGGACCTCCGAGACCACCGGGAGAAGATGGGGAAAAGGACCTTGCAGTTCAGCCAATCAGGATGCGGCTAGCGGTCACAAGGGTTTGTCATGTGGCCGCAGTGTAGCCGCGTCACAACCCATGTGACCGCTAGCCGCATCCTGATTGGCTGAACTGCAAGGTCCTTTTCCCTATCTTCTCCCGGTGGTCTCGGAGGTCCTGTAACAGCCGGAGGTCTTCGGTACCGGTCCCGGTACATAAGGTACAGGAGTACAGGAGGTGAGTATTAATGTCTATTGTTTTTAACCCCTTAGATTAACTTTTAGGGTACTTTTGTAGTGTATCTGTATAGATACACTGCAAAAGTACAGGTTACTATTCGGACTCGCTGGACTCGCAATGAGTACCGAGTCTCGGACCCAGACTGTTAGAGTCCAGCGAGTCCGAGTATTTCAGGATTCGCCCATCCCTAGCCTCTTCCTTTGAGTAGAGATGAGAGAATTGAGTTTGAGTTAAATTTTTAGGAATTTGCTGAACTCAGCGAACTTGAACAATGAAAGCTCAAATTACCTTGGGCATAGCCAAAAAGGTTTTCCTATAATGCCTTATAGTTATAACTAGTGATGAGTGAGTAGCGAAATATTCGCACATGCTGTACTCATAAAGAGTAGTTTTTAATACTCACATATTCATCTGAATAGAGAGTCTAATGGCTCCGCCCACAGACATACAGCCATAAGACGAGTCTTTCTGGGGCAAAGCGGGAGGGTGGGCATTTCTACTGCATAAAACACCTTGCTGTATCCCCCAAACAGACCCTAACATTCAAGAGTCTCTCACTGAGGTGCCAACTCCCATTGTTTAATGATTAATCGATAACAATCGACACATCACTTAAGAGCACCAGTGATACTCGCCGAGTAATGAGTATCGTGAATACTGTACTATCCATGTGAGTATCAAATAGTAACGATTACACTTGATCAACCCTAGGTATACTATCCCATAATATAGCACAACCAACCAGGAGAGTCTATCATAGTATTTATAAAAGCAAAAGCAGGGAATACAGCAACCAGTTTTTGGTGAATATGGGCAGTGAATTCCCACAGTGTAGCCACAGAGATTGAAGAGCAAAAACCATAAAACACAGAATAAACTGCATACAATACTTGTGTGACAGCACAAAAGTGAAGAACGGTTACCATCCATAAATGCGTAGCCACATAGGCTGAGGTCACTTTGACATTATTTAGTCTGTGCTTGATTTAAAGAGTTGGAAGGGGCTCAATTCACCCTTAGGAGACCTCACTGTGTTATCAATTTATTTTCAGACAATTGGAAGCTTTCCATGTATTCAAAGAAGGCCACAAGTTATTGATAAAGTTCTAATACTTGTACATTACTGTCGTCTGTCCTGCATCTGTGTGTCCATAACAGATTTATATCCACTGATAGAATGCAAAGAAGAGTGAATGACTACAAGCAGAGCTCTCAAAAAAACCTAAAGGATTGATTTATAATTTCATAAAATATATTATCAAATTCAATAACTTTTTATTACATAAATAGAAATAGATTTTTTGTGCTTAAATGGGAAAATCCCATTAATTCTAATATACATGTTACCCTTTTGCAGGGGAGTCGAATCTTTTTTTATTTTTCATTTGATAAGAACTAATTGTCCAAGGTTATTTTGTGCTTTTTATACCATTCGACCTCTATCAGCTGACAGTAATATTGCAGATACTTTCATAAACACTCTGTACTTTAAATGTCCGATTCTGAAAAAATAAACCCACAGAAGTAAAAATAGACGGGTGATGGATCTAAGACACTGTTTGATTTAAGCCAGCTGTGCGCTGTCTAGAAAAGCGTAAATTACATAATCCAGATGGCTTTTGTTTCCTTGGATGACAGATATGTTTGATAAGAGGTACAGCTGCAAAACTGCATTAAACAGGTTGCGATGTTTGCTAAAGATGTTTGATGACCTCATATATTCACAGAGGTAAATATAAAGGTAGATCCGAAAGTCTACACTTCTTAGATTGCAATTCACTTAAAAACCTTTTGGAATTATGTCCGTTATAGATTTAGCAAATTCAGAATTTTTTTAATGTTGGGGTCCTAAAGAGTTTGTTTTCACAGAAAATAGGTGAAGTAATGTCTTAAAATAACAAGTACACATTACTGTTGTGCAGAATTCCAAGCTGCTCCAGTGCCAGCTCTACTCTGTTCCCCAATCCCCATGGTCTTAATTTACTGGACCGCAACAGTGATGCACCAGCAACACCATGAGACCTATTCAGGTAGTAATTGCCCCCTGCGGACTTGTGTCATGCACTTTGACATTATCCCAAAACCCAGTGATTGACTGCGGCGGTGAAGCGTTGTAGACAGGATATCAAAGCAGCTACCCTGTAAACAGGACCAGATGGTAGCAGCAGGGAAGTGCAGCAGGGATTCACCTGGTAAGTAACGCTTATTTTGTTTTCGTAAAATGATCCCTTTGTTTGTTTCCCAATCGTTTAGACCCGGGATGGGGAACCTCAAGATCCAGAGCCGTTGCCCTCATTGACCTTTTCCGAAGGCCCTCGGTAGATTTCTGGGGACCACAGGGCTCAAGTTGGCAGACAAGTTTTGCCAACTGGCTGCCTTTAAAATAAGGCTCCCCAGTGATCTCTATGCCCCAGCCTCCCCGCTGATGTATATGCCCCCAACCTCTTCTGTGATATATATGGCTCTAGCAAGCCTGGAAAAAAGTTGTATGTCAACATGATCAATATCACCTAATATCACAGCCACGCCAAAGAGAATCAGCCCCAGCCACCACATTAGGGGTGACTCGATTGTTAACCAAATTTAGCAGGTTAATTTTCATGTTGATAAGTCTGTGTGGCCCCCGAAGGATGGTAGAAATTTCCAAATGGCCCCTGATAGAAAAAGGTTCCCCACTCCTGGTTTAGACAATCCCTCAATAAAAACATTCAAAAGGGAATTTGTCAACAGATTTTTTCTATGTAATATGACAGCAGCATGATATAGGGGCTGAAAAATTGATTCCAACAAGGTTTTACTTAGTTTATTCTGTGTAATCATTATGATAGAATCATAGTTTTCTCTGCTACAGATGTAGTAGAGCTCAATTGTTGCGCTGTCTATAACCCCGCACACAACACAGTGTTCAGTGTAAAATGGTTGGACTACCCTGCACATGTCAAGTTGTCATGTAATGACAATCTCCTGCTGATAAAATGCTCATTATATTTAATCAGCAAAACACAACCTAGTAGGTGTCTCATTACTGTATTCAGGGTATCTGCTCCTACATAATGCTACTTTCAGACTACATAGCAAAAAGGTGATAACAGATTCCCTTCAATATAGTTAACTTCCCCAGAATTTAAAATATATTAACAAAAGAACAAGGCACTGAATTCATTAAAATGTGCATGCTATTAAATTGGTACTCTGGGGAGATGAAAAATCTTTGCACTGTTTTTGCACTCATACACTAAAGAGATGAGATGACTAACACACTTTTATTATCTTTAGAACTCTTGTAATTTACTGTTACAAGAGCTGCCCATCAACCCCCCTGCAGGTAAATTACATCACTCAACAGTGTGCAGCCCCATACTTTAAAAGTCAGTCTCCCATAATAGCTACTCCGCAGTTCAATAACAGGAATGTGACGTCCGAGAAGCTGCCTGCTGTAACAGCCATTCTCTCCTGGCATCTGCTTCTATGCAGAGAAGAAGGGGTGTGGCTGATAGGACACAGGTAATAGGACATTGGTAATCACAGTAGGCAGCTTCTGGGATGTCTCGTCCCCCTGTTCTCACAGATATTAAAAGGAAACTGATAAAGCACAGAGCTGCACACTGGCAAGTGACATAATGTCCTAGATGGGATGAGTGAGAGGTGAAATGCAGCTCCTGTCAAAGTCAATTACAGGAGTTCTAAAGATAATAGACGTGTATTAGGCATCTCAGTTTTATAGTGTATGAGTGCAGGGACACTATAAACACTTTTTTTTCTCTCTCTGGAGTACCCATTTAATTATTTGGGCACATCTTCTGCACCTCCATGCACTATACCAGAAATATTAGGATTTGGTGAAAAAACAAGTAGGATTTGATGAAAAAACAAATATGATACATGAAGGCCTCTACTTGCAACGTGCAGGATTTTGTGAACCAGCTGTTAATGCACTAGTGTCAGATATACCCGGGCACCCTAATGGTACCTTCACACACCACAATAACGGCTGGCGATATGAGGCGATCTAACATGAGCATGCACGTTTTTCATGCTCGCCTCAGATCGCCGATGGCGGCCTCACACGCCGCAATTGCGCCCTGAAAGTAAGGAGATGTGTCGCTCCAGAAATTGCCTCACGTACAGCGGAAACAATCCTGCCTAATCCCATCCCTGCTTCACACGCCACAATCTCAAAGGCAATGTGGGCGTACATGTTGAGCGCGGGGAAGAGGTAGGCATGCCACAGTGGTTTACACCGCGACCCTTACGCGCTCATTGGACAACTCAACAACATTCCGATTGGTCAGCCTGGTCTGGAAGGCTGGCTAATACAAGACACCATTGCCATTCTGTGGTGCTGGACAGACAGCTCATCAAATATGGCGCGGTGTCAATTGACAGACCACACTAATCAGTTCACATGGAGCGCGGACTACAGCACGCTGTGGCATGCCTACGGGAAATCATAGGCGACGCTGATTCCATAACTATCGCCCTATCACATACAACAACACTGAAATATCACCTTCATGATTGCGGCTGATTTCAGAGCAGTGCTCAGGAATCAGGCGACAGGCGAGAGACGATTTATCGCCGCAAAATTCCCCCATCACACGCCGCAACTGTGAGGCAACTTCACGGCAACATATCGCCCTTAGGATTCCCAGGCGAGATTGCGGCGTGTGAAGGTACCATAATAGGTCTTGTGGAGTCCTTGTGTGGCACCCCACGGGTTAATGTGCCACAGTAACATCAACCAGGGTTAATCCCCCACACAACACTTAACACTGCACTAGCACCTCTAGGCCAGAAGGGGGAGCTAAAGCAGCTCCTCTATATATTCTGGTGTCCAGAGGAAGTAGTTAGTTCAGTTCCTGGGAGAACTGAGGAGAGAGACTGTGGTGTAAAGAGGCTGCCTCAGGCTTCTCCACAGTCTGCTACTCAATTCCAGGCCTAGCCAGGGTCTGAAAAGAGGAGTCAAGAGAATAGAGGAACACATCTGAGAGCTTGAGTTACCTCATAACTCGCCCCGGAGGAGCGCACAGACCGGATACCGGATCCGAAATTGTGACTGACATACGCAGCACAGTAAACACTGGGATAGTAGAGGTTATAGTTCTACACTGTACCTCAGTGAAGCAACACGGCGTGGTCAGAAGCACACGGAAAGACTCAAGTTGCCTAGCAAAGGGGGTACCTGTTAGGAGAAACAGGGCCAGCAGCCTAGCTAAAGCGGCAGCAGGGCCACATACACAGCGCAGCAGTGGGAAGCTGAGGACCTGGACAGGGTGGCAGCAACCCGGCCCCGGTACAGACTCTGTGGACAGTTCTCTGCTAAAGAACATCTGCAGTAAAGCCTTGGAAAACTTCAAAACTGTGAGTCTGTGTTATCCTTGTGCTCCAGCCCAATGTTCCCTCACAAATTGCCGCCACCTCTACTATCATTCCTACTCAGCATTAATCATAGACTATTACTACCACTGCCGCGTGGAACCAGGCTCTACCCGCAGAGAGCCTTTACATCTCCAGCTGCCAAACATCATCCCGGAGGTTCTGCTGCAGCGGTGGTCACCGTTACCACAACCCGTGGGGGCGTCACGACAAACTCCCCTGTAAATATCCTCCCATTACTTGCGGAACACGGGACACGGTCCCGATCAAGACCGCTGTGATATCCCCAGCAGTACCCCCGGTCCGGTACCGAGTACCCCGTCCCAGTGGACTTCACAACATGGCATCAGGAACAAGATCTACTGCATTGTGTGCCGTGATTTGTCTGAAAAACTGTTTTCGAACTGCGCCACAAGAACTGTAATTTTGAGATTCCGCCATTGCAAAGCGCGCGACGCACGAGAAGAAAGGGGGCGTGTTAACGTGAGCAGTACCCTGCAGAGGCGCGAAGTCAGCCTCCTCCCTGGTGCTGACGACATCCGGAAGGGAAGAGAATCCCTGGTGCACCGCGGAACCTTCAAGACACATCCGGACGGAAGCGGAAGACAGGAGGGTCGAACTTAACTAAGGGGGTACAGGATGTCACACCAAGGAGAACCAGCAGCGCCGAGCAGTGGCGGAGCAGCCGGCAAAATTCCCGCACCGGATAACAGAGGAGCACCCGGCGGCACCATGCCGTTGCTGATGCCGTATACTCCAGGAGCAATGTGGCTGCCCCAATACTCCGGTGAGCCTAACACCTTAATGACTTTACTACTAAAATACAAGCGTACTATGTTATGTACCCCCTGACTGAAGCCCAGCATGTTGGAATGATTATTGGACAATTAACTGGCAAAGCACGGCGGGAGGTAGCATCCTGGCCGGACACAGACAAGGACACTGTAGAGCATTTTGTAGCTGGGCTAAAAGCAGCATTTGAATCTAGTGCTGATACCCGGGATAAAATGAGGTTCTTTGGATGTCAGCAAAAGCCTAAGAAGAGCGCCAGGGACTATGCCTTTAACTTGCAGGAAGCACTCAAAGCACTTAAGCTAGCAGAATCTGCCTTAGCCCCATGAGCTGATAAAATGCTAATCGAGCAGTTCATAGAGGGCCTCCTATCCCCTTCTCACAGAGGACAGCTGAATATGATGATTATTCAGAATTCTAAATTGACATTTGCTGAGTTAAAAGATAGAGCCATCTGTCTTCAGCAGGTAGAGGAGGCCCAGGATCTGAGCTTCACCCAAGGCTCCAAAGCAGCACCCCAGCAGCCAGGAGTATCTGCGACTTCTGCTATGTCAGAGACTGCTGCAGAACACAGAGAGCCTATCTCTAATGAGGCCCTCAACCAAATGCTAGATGCCCTGACAGATACTGTTATTTCCATGGCAAAAGTCATCAAGGAGCTGCATGGAACCAAGCCTGCACCCAAGATCGAGTTGGCGACCAGCAAGGAGGACGTCCCGTGGATGAGGCCCAGGTACCAAGCGACGAGAGGACGACCCAGCGACTGCTATCAGGCGGATGGACAGCCCATTTGCCGCCGTTGTCAGAAACCAGGTCACTATGCCCGGGAATGTGTTTTAAACGAGGATTCCCAGGGCAGGCGGGCCTCTGCTCAGGAGTAAACTCTCAAGGTCCTTCAGCTTGGTATGACAGATTCGTGGAAGGACGTCCGGTCATCCTCATCGTGTTGGATGGCATTCCCTTTAATGCCTTGATGGATACCGGGTCCCAGATAACATCAATTCCACATGTTCTATTCAAAAGGTACTGGGCTGATTCAGACATTAATAGTGGTCCAACTGACATTGTAGTGAACTTATAGGCTAGTAATGGTGAACTAATACCGCAAGTTGGGTTCAGATTGGGAAGGTAGAATTGCAGAACCAGGGTATTATAATTGTAGATGTTAACTGGCGAGAGTGTGAACCAGTAATGTTACTAGGAATGAATATACGGTATTTGAAAATTGTTTTTCCGAGGTAATTACTGTTTTGCAGAAGATTGCCGAGACTGCCAGAACCGGACAGCAGAGGCTTCTGCACAAGGAAATAAAAGCCCTGATGATGAAATAACAGGTAGAAATATCAGGAGGTGAAATCGGCAGTGTACGAGTAAGTGATCCAATACCCATTGTAATACCTCCCAAAACTGAAATGTTGATCTGGTGTAGAGCCGCAATAGGCATTAAAGGGCAAGACTATGAATCCCTGGTAGAACCCGTGTACTCAGACAGTAGACCCACTATACTAACAGCCAGAGGGGTAGTTGAAGTACACCGGGAAAGAGTGCCATTACGCCTTCTAAATTGCGGAGAAGATGAGGTCACATTACCAAAGTATGCTACCATGTTTAAATTGTTCACATTTGAAAATAATGCCATCACAGCCGTCGAGCCCTTGAACCCGTCAAGTCAGGCGAATGACAATGGCTCAGGGGAAAAGCAGGAGGATTGGTGCCAAAAAGCTACATGTGGGTACCAGTTCTACACCTTCCCATCAAAAGCATGGAGTATACCGGGTAGTAAAAGAATATGAGCAAATATTCAGCAAACACCCGTTAGACTTTGGGCAAATTAAAGGGGTAGAACACATGATACCCACAGGTAACCATCAACCTATAAAAGAGAGGTATAGACCATTACCACCTGCTCACTACCAAACCACTAAAGACATGCTCAAAGAAACGAAATCTGCAGGGGTAATAAGAGACAGTTGAAGCCCCTGAGCAGCGCCTTTAGTGTTGGTTAGAAAGAAGGATGGGACCATGAGAATGTGCGTAGATTACCGGCAGATCAACCGCATCACACATAAGGATGCATACCCATTACCTAGGATTGAGGAGTCATTAGCTACATTAAAATCTGCTAACTACTTTCCTACCCTTGATCTGACTAGTGGATACTGGCAAGTTCCTGTGGCAGAGGCCGACAAGGAGAAGACAGTGTTTACTACGCTGATGGGCCTCTGTGAGTTCAATTGTATGCCGTTTGGCCTCTGCAACGCACCCTGTACCTTCCAACGCCTGATGGAGAGCTGCCTAGGACATAAGAACATTGAAACTGTCCTCCTGTACCAAGATGTATGAACAATATCTACAAAAGCTCACAGAAGTATTTGAGGCCTTGTCCGGATACGGCATGAAGATCAAGCTATCCAAGTGCCACCTTCTCAAGCCAAAGGTACAGTACCTGGGACACGTCGTGAGTTCAGAGGGAGTAGCACAGGATCCTGATAAAGTCACTGTGATAAGGGATTGGCCAAGACCTACTAATGTGAAAGAAGTGAGGCAATTCCTGGGCCTGGTGGGCTTGTACCGAAGATTTATCAGAGGGTTCATGAAGTTAGCAGCTCCCCTACAAGACATCCTGGTAGGACAGTCGAAAAGGTCTTCAACCCGTAATCCTCCTTTCCAGTGAAGTGACGAGAGGGAAGACTCCTTCAACAAGCTAAAGTGTGCACTGACAGGGGAAGAAATCCTGGCATACCCGGATTACTATCAACCCTTCATGCTGTACACAGATGCCAGCAACGTGGGACTGGAAGCAGTACTGTCACAGAAGCAAGGAGGCTGCCTTTGCAAGCAGGAAACTCCGGCCTACGGAAAGAAACCCTGAAAATTACAGTTCCTTCAAGTTAGAACTACTGGCAGTAGTTTGGGCTGTAACTGAACGTTTCAAGAACTACCTGGTAGCGGCAGAATTCACCATCTACATGGATAACAACCCATTGACCCACCTGGACTCAGCAAAATTAGGTGCGTTGGAGCAGCGATGGATAGCCCGGCTGTCTAACTACAATTTTGTCATCAAATATAGGGCAGGCCGCAAGAACGGGAACGCAGATGCCTTATCCCAGATGCCACACCTGAAAGACGTGGAAGAGGAACCGGAGGAGTTGGAAGAAATTGAACTACCAGCCTTTCATTGTTCTAAGGTAGGAAAGTATCAACCAGGCATCTACCAAAGACAACAGGAGGCAAATCTCAACCCGTTAGCACACCATGGATGGGCTGACACCTAAGATAGTGATCCAGCTGTGAAGCTAGTGAAAGAACTGCTTACACAACCAGGTGGGTACCCTTACCAGAACACCCCAGCTGAGACCCAATATCTCTGGAAAGGGAGAAGCAAGTTGTTCCTGTATCAAGGGAAGCTCTGCAGAAGGCACACCAACCCTAAAACACATGAACTAGTCTGGCAGATTATCGTACCCAAGAGAGACGTCAAAATGGTCTTAGAAGCCTACCACGATGGTGCAGGTCATTTTGGATGGAAGAAGTTGGAAGTGCTCCTAAGAGAGAGATTCTACTGAGTTGGCATGAGAAAATCAATTGAACATTGGTGTAGAAAATGTGGCCCGTGCAACCTCAGAAGAAAGGATCAACAGAGAGCCCCACTTCAGTCCATAGTAACCAAGCAACCACTTGAGTTAGTTACCTTAGACCATGTCAAGTTGTCACCAAGCCGGTCAGGCTATGTCTATGCCTTAACCATCCTGCTTCTTAGTGGTGGTACCGGTCAAGGACCTGACAGCGAAGACAGCTGCAAAAGCATTTCAGACACATTTCTGTAGACCTCATGGCTACCTGGAACAAGTCCTTGCAGATCAAGGTCCAGCTTTCGAGTCAGAGATTTTCCAGAAATTCTGCAACATGTACAGCTGTAAGAAGATCCACACGACAGCGTATCATCCCCAAAGCAATGGCTTATGCGAAAAGATGAACCAAGTTGTGATTGACCGGTTGAAAATATTACCAGAGTCAGAGAGAAATCAATGGCCAGAGAAATTACCCGACTTGGTAGACTTGTACAACCATGTCCCGGTGAGTTCTACAAACTGCATGCCAGCCTACCTTATGTGTGCAAGACCCGGAAAGCTGCCAATTGAATTAGATATGGGTATTCTAAAACCTGACGCAGAAGTTGAAGAATCCAATTGGGATCCCCTACGTCAACAGCAGTACCGCCAAGTTACAGGTGTGCGTAGAGAAAAATCTTCAGCAAGCTAGAGCAAGACAAGAGAGAACCTTTAACCAATGTGCTCAAGCAACTCCATTAAAACCCGGTGAGCCAGTTCTCAAGAGAAAGACACGCACCAACAAATTGGATAATCAGTGGGAAACCACCCCATACACAGTTTTACCATCCAATTTAGACAATACTAAAATGTGTCTAATAAGCAAGGACGAAGGAAGAACTTCAGCAGTTGTGCCAAGAGACCATCTCAAACCATGTCCTGAAACTCTGAAGACACCAGAAGTAACCGTACCCGTACAGGTCCATCCTGTCAAAGAAGAAGAAGTATATAATTTGGGGGTACTGGAGCTAACCTATTGGTGTCAACTAACCCACAAGGGGTAGTTGTGGTAGCTGCTGAGGATCAATGAGTGAAACCCGTGCTCGCTTGTTTCACTAGGTGTAGTTTTAGTATTAGAGAAGGTGTAATGATCTAGCGCATACCAAAGTTTTATGGTTTAAAAAATGTATTTGTATCAGAATTATATTGTCAGATATAAAATTTGAAATAAGTTTTAAAAATAAAAATAAAAAATTTTAAAATTAAGTTAAAACTGTCCAGGCTCTTTTATTAAACCAATTAAAGTACCTATACTAATATCCAAACCAGGATTGTTCTTTCCTCTGCTTGTTGCAGTGAATCAAAAGCGACTTCAGGCTGGGATGATAAGTTGTACCTTGTGTTATTATTGCTTGAAGACTAATTTCTATAACGTAAATAGATAGCGCCCATTAGTTCCATTTAATGGTAGTATTACCTTATGTGCTTTACAGTGGCAGGACGAACCTTACCTACACAGGGGTATCTATAGTGCTTGGTGTTGAGTTACTCTTCTGGGGTTTGGAGTCCTCGCTCTTTGCCTCTAGGTGTCGCTATTTCTTCCTCCTTAAATACACAGATAAAGTTGGATTTCGTAAGTTCCTGGTGCTAGAACATTCCAAAAGGAAGGGAAGGGAGTTACCTTTTGTGTGGTGCTGATTAAGATATTCCGGAAATGAGTATTCGCTTTGAGTCTCCAAATATGACCCTGCTGCCTGGTTCTAGAGTGAATACATCTGGTTAGTAATATATTGGGTTTTTCTCTTTTAGTCTATTTTTCTCTAACGGCTGGATGCTGTGTAATACTGAGGTGGGTTACCTTTTTGGTAATGCAAAGTGATGAACACACTTGCTTCTTGTATGTAATTCCACTTTTTGTGATTTCTGTGGATATATATAATGGTCCTAATTAATTAATTCTTGTAGTCGTTCAGTCAGTGCACGGTTAAATAGGTATCACTTCTCTTAAACCTGCGATTAACTTGCAGAAAAATGCTTAAACTACTCACTCGCTTGCAGTGACTGTCTTTGGTCTCACTCTGTTTCCTCCTTGGCTCCTGCAGCGTCTGGGCAGCCCGGAGTGGTTCGCATGTGCCCTGGTCACAGGCACAGTGTCCCTCTTCCGGGTGAGGTTGTTACTCGGCGTGTGCTCTTCCAGGAAGTGTGTCACCTGCTGGAGCTGTCAGGGGTCTCTGTCGGGTTGGAGGTCATGTCAGTCACTGGGCGGTGCTGAGCAGTGTCTGATTGTGAGTGGAGTGGGCGGGGTAAATGAGTTTCGTAGGCTCCGCCTACTTCTTCAGGATCAACCTCACCCGGAAGAGGGACGCTGTGCCTGTGGCCAGGGCACTTGCGAACCACTCTGGGCCTCCCAGACACCGCAGGAGCCAAGGAGGAAACAGAGGGAGACCAAAGACAGTCACTGCAAGCGAGTGAGTAGTTTAAGCATTTTTCTGCAAGTTAATCGCAGGTTTAGGAGAAGTGATACCTATTTAACCGTGAATGGACTGAACAACTACAAGAATTAATTAATCAGGACCATTATATATATCCACAAAAATCACAAAAAGTGGAATTACATACAAGAAGCAAGTGTGTCCATCACTTTGCATTACCAAAAAGGTAACCCACCTCAGTATTACACAGCATCTAGCCGTTAGAGAAAAATAGACTAAAAGAGAAAAACCCAATATATTACTAATCAGATGTATTCACTCTAGAACCAGGCAGCAGGGTCATATTTGAAGACTCAAAGCGAATACTCATTTCCGGAATATCTTAATCAGCACCACACAAAAGGTAACCCCCTTCCCTTCCGGTTGGAATGTTCTAGCACCAGGAACTTACGAAATCCAACTTTATCTGTGTATTTAAGGAGGAAGAAATAGCGACACCTAGAGGCAAAAAGCGAGGACTCCAAACCCCAGAAGAGTAACTCAACATCAAGTACTATAGATACCCCTGTGTAGGTAAGGTTCATCCTGCCACTGTAAAACACATAAGGTAATACTACCATTAAATGGAACTAATGGGTGCTATCTATTTACATTATAGAAATTAGTCTTCAAGCAATAATAACACAAGGTACAACTTATCATCCCAGCATGAAGACGCTTTTGATTCACTGCAACAAGCAGAGGAAAGAACAATCCTGGTTTGGATATTAGTATAGGCACTTTAATTGGTTTAATAAAAGAGCCTGGACAGTTTTAACTTTATTTAAAAAAAAAAAAATTTTATTTTTGAAACTTATTTCAAATTTTATATCTGACAATATAATTCTGATACAAATACATTTTTCAAACCATAAAAGTTTGGTATGCGCTAGATCATTACTCCTTCTCTAATACTAAAGAAGAAGAAGTATTCCATACTATCTTAGGAGATTTCCCCAAAACATGGCCAAATTACTACAGAGAAGTTGTAGTCCCAATGATTGCTTTCCCTCCAATGGTTGAACCAACACCAGAACCCGTACAACCAGAAGTCCCAAGACCTGACGAACTGGAAGTAGAGCCTGAAGAGGAAGAGCCAATTCCTGGTCCCAGTGAGCTTGCCAGACCTACTGTCACATCTCCATCTGCAATAGTACCAGACACTCCAAGTAGGTACATGTCCACCCACACCATTAGGCTAAGTACACCCAGTACACCAGCATTGCGCAGATCAGAGCGTAGTACCAAGGGTCAGTTATCGGCAAGGTACAAAGATTAACATGCAAAATCAACTGTGAAATGTAAATATGTTTGCGTAAAAGTTAATAGAAACCGGTAAGGTGTAAATGTATAGGAAGGGTGAGAGTAGCTTGGTGTTAAGTGGCAGCCATGGAGAGAAAGAACTTGGCCTCTTATGCAGTGACCCGAGGGCCTAGAGGCCTACTGCACTTGTAACCAGAGACACCCGCAAGTGTTTATATTGTTTGCAATGTTAAAAAAAGCCCAGTACCTACAGAGACTATCCTGTATGAACTTATTACATATTCTTGAACTTTGAACTTTTCTCATTTATTTACGGACTATAACTACCACAGAACTGGTTGTGGTAAAAACTACTTGTATATATTTATCAGCCCCAGAGGCAATAGACTAAAACCCCCCGGAAAGACTGCTTTTTGAACTTTTGGACTCTTTTTGAGCATTTTAGTGATTTTTGTACTTTTACTTTTTAAGACTCTGTAAATATTAATTGTTATGTTAACTGTTTGTTTGTTTTTTCTACAGTCCCGGAGTACTGTCTTTCACTAAGGGGGAATGTGGCACCCCAGGGGTTAATGTGCCACAGTAACATCAACCAGGGTTAATCCCCCACACAACACTTAACACTGCACTAGCACCTCTAGGCCAGAAGGGGAAGCTAAAGCAGCTCCTCTATATATTCTGGTGTCCAGAGGAAGTAATTAGTTCAGTTCCTGGGAGAACTGAGGAGAGAGACTGTGGTGTAAAGAGGCTGCCTCAGACTTCTCCACAGTCTGCTACTCAATTCCAGGCCTAGCCAGGGTCTAAGGAGAGGAGTCAAGAGAATAGAGGAACACATCTGAGAGATTGAGTTACCTCATAATTCGCCCGGAGGAGCGCACAGACCGGATACCGGATCCTAAACTGTGACTGACACACGCAGCACAGTAAACACCGGGACAGTGGAGGTTATAAATCTACACTGTACCTCAGCGAACCAACACGGCGTGGTCAGAAGCACACGGAAAGACTCAAGTTGCCTAGCAAAGGGGGTACCTGTGAGGAGAAACAGGGCCAGCAGCCTAGTTAAAGCGGCAGCAGGGCCACACACACAGCGCAACAGTGGGTAGCTGAGGACCCGGACAGGGTGGGAGCAACCCGACCCTGGTACACACTCCGTAGACAGTTCTCTGCTAAAGAATATCTGCAGTAAAGCCTTGGAAAACTTAAAAACCATGAGTCTGTGTGATCCTTGTGCTCCAGCCCTACAGTCCCTCACAAATTGCCGCCACCTCTACTATCATCCCTACTCAGCATTAATCATAGACTACTACTACCAATGCCCCATGGAACCAGGCTCTACCCGCGGAGAGCCGTTACATCTCCAGCTGCCAAACATCATCCCCGAAGGTTCTGCAGCAGCGGTGGTCACCCTGACCACAACCCGTGGGTGGCATCATGACAAACTGCCCTGTAAATATCCCCCCATTACTTGCAGAACCCGGGACACGGTCCGGATCAAGACCGCCATGATATCCACAGCAGTACCCCAGTCTGGTACCAAGTACCCCGTCCCAGTGGGCTCCACACTTGTCTCTACAGTGCTGTTTAACAGCATGATTGGGATGTACATAAGTTTAGGTACAAGACTATAATGTTATGACTGATCAGTGTCAAAAAAAATTACAGGAACCCAATGTCACCCTTTGGCTATTAGATGGACAGCCCTGCCATAGATTTTTGCATTTCTTCTTTAGATCTTCAAAGAATCCACAGAAAATGTAAAAATACTTTCATAACTCTTGTATAAGGGACTTATTACTAAAGTGAAAATATCATTTTATAAACATTTTTATATAATACATGCACTGCCTGATACTGATCAGTGGTGCGAAGCTTCCTTAGAGCCCCATCAATTAGTCAAAACAGTGTTCTGAATCAGCGCCTGCTCGAGTTGTGTGTACAGAGCATTGTTCGGGCTAAATACTACATCTGTGACATTGAATGTACAGATCCATAGACTTATGATTGAGTCTGTACACCAATCTGTGTGCACAGCTCATGAAGGGGCCAGGCACTTCACAGCTAGTGACAATCGATGTTAGACTAGTATGCCTTAAATTTTGGTTGCAAAAATCAATAGTACAAGTAAATGAAAGAAACCTTTGTAATCTAGTGCTACTTTCCTCACTTTCCTCTTTGCTTGCACAGCAAAAGTCCTCACCACTTTATAGCAAAAATATTAGGACCAGTAAGTGCTACAACACATATTTTCCATTGTCTAATCTCCACTCCATATGACCTTTGCTTTTCTGGCTTGTACTTTAATAGACCCCAGTGGATCCACAAATACAACCACTGGCAAAAATTATGAAATCACCTGGCTCGGAGGATGTCCATTCAGTTGTTTAATGTTGTGGAAAAAATCACAGACATGGCACAAAACTAAAGACATTTCAAATGGCAACTCTCTGCCTTGAAGAAACACTAAAATAAATCTTGAAAAAAAAATATGTGAGCCAGTAACGGTTACTTTTGTAGATCAAGCAGGGGAACAATTATGGAATCAATCAATTCTGAGGAAAAAATTATGGAATCACATTTTAAATTTTCATTCCCAAAACTAACACCTGCATCAAATAAGATCTACTCGTTAGTCTGCATCTAAAAAGGAGTGATCACACCTTGGAGAGCTGTTGCACCAAGTGAACTGATATGAATCATGGCTCCAACACGAGAGATGTCAATTGAAACAAAGGAGAAGATTATCAAACTCTTAAAATCAACACGCAATGTTGCTAAAGATGTTGGTTGTTCACAGTCAGCTGTGTCTAAAATCTGGACAAATACAAACAACATGGGAAGGTTGTTAAAGGTAAACATACTGGTAGACCAAGGAAGACATGAAAGCGTCAAGACTGGAAACTTAAAGCAATACGTCTCCAAAACAGGAAATGCACAACAAAACAAATGAGGAATGAATGGGAGGAAACTGGAGTCAATGTCTGTGACCAAACTGTAAGAAACCGCCTAAAGGAAATAAGATTTACATACAGAAAAGCTAAACAAAAGCCATCATTAACACCTACACAGAAAAAAACAAGGTTACAATGGGCTAAGGAAAAGCAATCGCGAACTGTGGATGACTGGATGAAAGTCATATTCAGCGATGAATCGCGAATATGCATTGGGCAAGGTGATGATAATGGAACTTTTGTTTGGGGCCATTCCAATGCGATTTATAAAGATGACTGCCTGAAGAGAACATGCAAATTTCCACAGTCATTGATGATATGGGGCTGCATGTCAGGTAAAGGCACTGGGGAGATGGCTGTCATTACATCTTCAATAAATACCCAAGTTTACATTGATATTTTGAACACTTTTCTTATCTCATCAATTGAAAGGATGTTTGGGGATCATGAAATCATTTATCAAGATGGCATCCTGCCATAGAGCAAAAACTGTGAAAACATTCCTGGAAAGAAGACACATAAGTAGTGATGGGCGAATCCTAAATTACTCGGAATCGCTTGACTCTAGCGAGTCCGAGCCCAGGACTCGCTACTCGTTGCGAGTCTAGCGAGTCCAATGTTAATGAATGGGGAAGCGAGTAATAGCGAGTAGTGTGAGATTTACAAATCGCAGATGTGTCTCGGAAGCTTCAGCCTGAAGCAATCCTAGTTTTGTCATTTATTTGCATTGCTCGTTTACTTTGTAAGTAATCGCTGACTCGCACAGATAAGATCCTGTCTTCTCTGTGTTCTGGCTGCCCCAGCTCCAGGGTCCTAGAGCCTGCCTGCTGCCTGATGTAGCAGTGCTGAGATTCTCAGTCTGCTCATTCCCTGTGTACAGACATGAATGTCTGTGCACAGAGATGATGTAGCAGAGCTGAGATTGTTCTCAGTCTGCTCATTCCCTGTGTACAGACATGAATGTCTGTGCACAGAGATGATGTAGCAGAGCTGAGATTGTTCTCAGTCTGCTCATTCCCTGTGTACAGACATGAATGTCTGTGCACAGAGATGATGTAGCAGAGCTGAGATTGTTCTTAGTCTGCTCATTCCCTGTGCATACACATCTATATCTATGCACAGGGATGAGCAGAGAGGACATCGCGTTTTGGACTGCGTCGGACGGAAGAGGATTTTTTTAATTAAAGATGGAGTCCCTAATGGCTTTTTTTTTAATTTCTAATAAAAAATTTTCTTTGTGTTGTGTTTTTTTTAAAACAATTTAATAGAAATTCATGGCGGTCATGTCTAATATTGGCGTGACCGCCATAAATTTCGGGCTTAGGGCCAGCTGATAATACAAAGCTGGCCCTAACCTCTTTATTACCCAGCGTGCCACCGCTACCAGGGCCGCTGGAAGAGCAGGGTTCAGCGCCAGAGGATGGCGCTTCAATGAACGCACCATCTTCTGGGGCGGCTGCGGGCTGCAATTTGCAGCGGGGGGTGCCCAGAAAGCTTGGGCATCCCTGCACTGCGGATTCCAGCCCCCAGCTGCTTAGCTGTACCTGGCAAGACATAGAAATTGCGCGGAGCCCCACGCATTTTTTTTTAATTATTTCATGAAATTCTGAGATTCTGACTCTGACTCTGAGACTCTGACTCTGAAATTCATTAAATAATTTTAAAAAAATGCGTGGGGCTCCGCGCAATTTCTATGTCTAGCCAGGTATAAGCTAAGCAGCTGGGGGCTGGAATCCGCAGCGCAGGGAGGCCCAAGCTTTCTGGGCACCCCCCGCTGCAAATTGCAGCCCGCAGCCGCCCCAGAAGATGGCGCGTTCATTGAAGCGCCATCCTCTGGCGCTGAACCCCGCTCTTCCAGTGGCCCTGGTGGCGGTAGCACGCTGGGTAAAAAAGGGGTTAATACCAGCTTTGTTATACAAGCTGGTATTAAGCCCGAGATTCTTAATGTCAGGCCACGTTTGACCCAGCCACTAAGAATCTCCAATAAAGGGTTAAAAAAACACAGAGAAAAATTTTTATTTGAAATAAAAAAAAAGCCATTAGAGACTCCATCTTTAATTAAAAAAATCCTCTTCTGTCCGACGTAGTCCAAAACGCGATGTCCTCTCTGCTACATGCACAGGGAATGAGCAGACTGAGAACAATCTCAGCACTGCTACATCATGTCTGTGAGCAGGCGGGCTCTAGGACCCTGGAGCTGCACAGAGAAGACAGCTGGACTCGGCTCGCAAAGAAACAGCAGTTATCTGCGAGTTTCCCTGCTATCTCTGGCACAGTAGCCAGTGATTACTCGCAGAGTCTAATGCAAACAAAGGCAATCCTAGTCAGCGTTTCTGACAAAACTAGGATTGATATTGATTTGCATTGGACTCGTGCGAGTAATCACTGGGAGACTCGCAGAGTACCGAGTCCTGCGAGTCCCTTACTACTCGCCGAGTAACGAGTCCTAGCGAGTAGATTCGCCCATCCCTACACATAAGGTCAATGTCATGGCCTTCAAATAGTCCAGATCTCAATCCAATTGAAAATCTTTGTTGGAAGATAGGGATGAGCGAGTATACTCGCTACTATTCGGAACTCGCCGAATAGTAGCGGTATTCAGGTACTCGCTACTCTCCGAGTATCTTATGATTACTCAGGAGTAGTGAGTAGTTCAAATACTTTCGCAGTGTATCTATAGATACACTGCGAAAGTACCCTAAAAGTGAATAAAAGATGTTAAAAATAATAAAATTACATACTCACCTATCCGACACCTGCACCGGGACAATCCCAGAAGGCCTGCTATCACTGGACAAGGACCTGTGATTGCCAGCCAATCAGATGGCCGGTAGCAATCTGGCCAATCAGATGGCGACACGTCACAACCACGTGATTGCTAGCGGCCACCTGATTGGCCAGATTGCAAGGTCCTGGCAGTGGAAATCACAGGTCCTTGTCCGGTGATCGCAGGTCTTCTGGGACGGTCCCGATGCAGGCGTCGGATAGGTGAGTATACAGTTTTATTATTTTTAACAACTTTTATTCACTTTTAGAGTACTTTCGCAGTGTATCTATAGATACACTGCGAAAGTAATCGGACTCGCTATACTCGCAACGAGTGCCAAGTACCGGTACCTACTCGTTGTGAGTATAGCAAGTCTGAATATTACAGTACTCGCTCATCCCTAGTGGAAGATGGAAGAAAATGGTCCATGACAAGACTCCAACCTGCAAAGCTGATCTGGCAACAGCAATCAGAGAAAGATGGAGCCAGATTGATGATGAGTACTGTTTGTCACTCATTAAGTCCATGCCTCAGAGACTTCAAGCTGTTATAAAAGCCAGAGGTGGTGCAACAAAATACTAGTGATATATTTGAGTGTTCTATTGTGTCTTTGTTTGTCATGATTCCATAATTTTTTCCTCAGAATTGAGTGATTCCATCATTTTTTCCTCAGAATTGAGTGATTCCATAATTTTTCCTCTGCTTGGTCTACAAAGGTAACCGTCACTGGCTAGCACATTTTTTTTCGAGATTTCTTTTAGTGTTTCTTAAAGCCATAAAGTTGCCATTTGAAATTACTTTGATTTTGTGCCATGTCTGTGATCTGCTTTTTTTCTACAACATTAAACAACTGAATGGACATCCTCTGAGCCCGGTGATTCCATCATTTTTGCCAGGGGTTGTAGTAGCCATGCATTGGTATGCTGTGAGTATTCATGTACCTGTCAATGTGATAAGTCTACTAGATCTTTCTGACATCAGGTTACACATAGAAGATCCTTATAGTATATATAATTTCATTGCAGAGAGCAAATTATACTAATTTACAGCTATTAGAATATGCCATTTCTGATATAAGCCCCATTTAAGTCCATTGTGTTCAATATTTACTAATTTAGGTGTAAATGAATGCAATGTAAACTCTACAGATAGCGCTTTTCTCTGTGATTTATCCAAACAATAATCTACTTTCGGTACTTTTCGTGCATAAATGTTTTCAGTAAATCCATTTAAGAGGAAATAGTTGTAATGTTCTTAACCAAATCACCAGCACAAAAACGCAATTTTGATTGAACAGCCCCTATTAGAGGAAAGTCAACTGAGGCAACAATAAGTATGACACATGCTATTATTGGAATAATGAAGCACATAATGCTTCCTGTAAGGAACAGCCTCTCTGAAATTACCTTTGTGCATTTTTTAATCAGTAAATGGCAAAGCTAAGTAAATAAATGCTAATGGAAAAAGACTTTTCTTTTGTATTTTTACTGAAGAATAATGACTTCTATATGTAAGTGGAGTATTCCCATCTCAGAAAGTAATTGCTTATTGCTTGGACACGTCATCATGTGATCATTCAGTGTCCGACATTTAGAACCCCCTCCAAATCCTGAGAATTGAGGGGCTGCAGAGCTGCTTCAATCTTGTGTCTTCTTCATATTTATTTCCTCTGAACTGGAATATTCGCAGCTAACCACCAAATCGTAGTGGTAATGGTCACAGGGGGTGACCGCTCTAGGGTGGACCGACTGGACTACACCGAGGACCTGAACTTACCCAGACATATCAGGGGTCTGACTAAGCACCTACTAGGAGATGCCAGGTGCCACTCCCAGGTCAGTGTCTGGGACTGTGGAGACTAGTGGAGCTGGGTAACAGCAGCACAGGAGAGAAGACATGGTACTGGACAGGTAATAGAGTCAGACAGGGCTGGCGCAGGAGCACTAACTGGACTGGGACATGTACACAACCATAGGCAGCTGTTATCTTGCACTGGCACGGGTAGAAGTTATCAAGCACAGACATCAGTCAGAAGTCCTCTGGCACTGGCATTGGTACACAGGAGCAGATATAGGATTCAGGCTGGTCCCAGGATATAGGAACAGATTATGAACACAGACAGGATGGATCAGGATTCAGGCTGGTACCAGAACACACGAAAGGACTGGGAACACAGGCTGGACGGGTCCAGGAACATACACAGAACAGACACAGGAATTATGACTGGACGGGTTCAAGGACATGAGCTATCACAAAACTAGGCGCAGGCAAGACTGGTACTGGATACAAAAAAGCCAGAGCAACAGAATGGACTAGGTTAAGAAACCTAATGAGTTGCTCGGGAGACATCCAACACGGAGCTACACATACGTGGTGCCTTCCACCGATAGGCTGTGGACACCAATTCAAAGAGCATGGATTTCCCCTTTAAGTGAGGGGAAGGTGCATGTGCATGCACTCTAGGCTATAAATGAACCCAAGCAATATAAGCACAGGGCCTGAGACTTAGGGACCTCAGCAGGAGCAGGGGCCAAAACACATGTGGGCAGCCACAGAGAAGAGCCGGATTCTGTTATAAACATGGGCGGCAATGCAGCATAGCAAGGAGCCAAGCAAGCAGCCAAAGAGGTAACTGCATCGGTATCCCTGCTGAGTAGGGGAGAGGAGAGTGTAGGACCATCGGTGCAAGGACATTCCAAAGTGCCGCTTATGTGTGGAACTGGAATGCCGACACTCCTGTAGCTCCTTTAAATTTTGCCAGCTGCAGTTCCCTGCACAGTTATAAAGATCCCAACCATTCTGGATTAAGTGGGACTGTCCCAATTTGAGAGTTCAGTCCCCCCTACATCAGGGCTTCCCATCTGCACAAAAAATGCATCAAATAAGGGAGAAAAGGCTTAAAAAAATTGCAGCACAAATACAATAATCAGAGAGGACTGTTATTGATTAGTTTGGTGCTGACACCAGAAAAAAGCAAAAAACAATATTTATGCAACGTGTGAACATGCCCTTACAGACACAGCAAAGCCAGATGTCATATAGCGAAGCTTATATAAAATTAGAAAGTTCTGGCTGCTACAACTATGAATGAATGAATGAACAAAAAATAAATCCATAGGTCCCAATTAGAGATGACTATTATGCACAGATGATATGACCCCAGCCCAGGAGTATCAAATTTGGGGATGCCTGAAGGTAATTTGCTAGCCGCCAATCCAGCTGCCAGCTGTCCCTAACCTGGGCACTGGACCAGAGTCCCGTGAATCGATCTGCTTGTCTCTAGTCTCAACCGTCCTGGATACAATGGACAGTCCTGGATTTGAGTCTGTGCCCTAATGTGGTATGAGTCTCGGGCATCTGCTGATTGAGCCCCAATGCCACTGCGCCTCTGACATCTCCTCCTGCCAGGGTTGAAAAAAATGTCAAATGGGTGAGGCTTGGATCCTTAGCTAAAATGATAATTACCCTAAGATTTTGGATGTGTGCCACTGACACCAAAATAAATGGAGAGGAAGCGCACAATAGGGTCTTATCCGTTATAATCAGTCAATTATAAGTATGGTCACACTCACCTGGTCGGGTTGTGTGTGGCACAACCACTAATAAAACAGACAATTGGATCCTGTCGAACGCAGCAATCAGCCAGAAGAGTTGTATAAATCATATGCGTTGATATAGGAATCCAGCTTGTAGATCGCGTCGAGTCTGTGGAGGAATAAAGATCTTTGTCTTAAGATCTGAGGTCCTTGGAGTGATTTTCTTGGCCAAATCTTCGAACAGTGCGATTTACAAGCCAGATTCCTATATCAACGTATATGATTTATACTGACACCAAAAAGGAGGTATAGTTGTTGATCTCCAATTTGCCATCTGAAAAGAGTAAACCAGGGATTAGCAAGTGTGCAAGAACCTCTCAATATTTTCAGTGAAGAACACATCCTCACTACTCACTTTTACCTCTATTGAGATATCTATACAGAAGCTTATGAGAAAAATAGGCTGAATTAATTTAACAAGTAACATTTCATTAGTTTTTAATAATTTTGTTGAGCATGCAAAGTATTAAAACTTTGTAAATCACTTTTTATGGGAAATGTCTCTGTGGCTCCCCTGAGGATCCAGTCGACACAGAGGTACTGCACCTTAGCCAGAGATGTGGTACCCCCAACCCCAAGTAAGGAGGGACACTACCCAGTACCCACTCAGTCGCATCAAACACTACACACTCCATGTCAGGGGTTTGTGCTGGCACTATTGAGGGAGGGCCCCATCCCAGGCTGGAGAGGGGGCGGGACCAGGTAGAGGGTGCGGGTGGAGGAAGTAGTTTAGAGGGGCACACTAGAAAGTAGATAAAAGAGGGAAACACCAGGAAGTAGGGAGTTGGAGTTAAGTTCAGTCAGTGAGAAGTGGAGTAGAGGAGGAGAGTTGAGCTCCAGTGAGGGAGCTGAGAAGGACTAGGACCAGGTGACTGGAGCCGGAGGAGCTCGTCCCTGAGAAAGAGAGACGGAGGGAGCCAGGCAGGAGCTCCAGAGAAGGAAAGGGTCCCATGGGGTTTGCATCCATTGCTGGTATCAGGCAAGTGGAGGGACCAGGGTTGCAGAAGGTCACCGGGCCCAGACTAGTAGAGGAGACTTGAGGCCTCAGCTAGCCAACCTGAGCCAGCCTAAGGCTGCTGCATTTACAGTAGCAGCAGCCAGTTTCACGTCATTCGCTGCAAAGGTGGTCAGATAGGTCTAAGGGGAAGAGGAGTACGTCGCCCGGCAGGGTCTGAGGTCACTGGCGTGGCCACTGAGTGTGAAGTGCATGGCAGGAGGGAGAGAGCCAGCATGAGAGTGAGATGACTCGGAGAAAGTACACAAAACAGGGTGCCGGCTAAGTGTTTCCAATCTACATGGGAGTGGCTGGACCCCTTGCTCATAGGACACAGCACCCGGCTGGATGTTACTACCTAAGAACTGTAAGTAAACGTGTGGAACTGCACCAGCTGTGTCCTTGAATTTTTCCGGGGTCTTCTGCCCTGCACTGCAACTTCACCATCATCCATACACTGTCTTTTACACCTGCCCCGGGGTACCGTTCCACCTACAGGCAGTGACAACATCTTACTGCATCGTCATCTGCCCCAGAGGTCTGAGTTGCAGCATTGGCCATCCCTGGCCGAGTACCGTAGGTGGCGTCATGACTTCAACTCCCAAATCCTTAATCCCTAACATTTTTATTGACACCACCAGGGTCATGGAGTCGAGTCTCGATTCCTTTGACTCCCCAGTAGTACTGTAGCCCAGTTCCGAGTATCCCACAACCTTGGGGGGGCGTGTCATTTCTGGCGTCATGACAGGATCTTGATGTTGCGGGGTCCCGTGCATCTACAGGACTGTGCTGAAAAGAAACTTTGTTTTTCAAACCGCAGTAAACTGAGACCATGTGCTGGCTGGGGGGAGTTCTGCAGTCCCCTATCATGGGCCGGGCCAGCACAGAGCGGAAAAATAGCCTACACCCCCTTTGTCCTCCGAGAGCAGGTGGGACTGCCTAAACGAGTGGATTGCTGCGACCCCAGGTGGGGCCGACGGCAAGATGGGAGAGGCACGCCCACAAAAGGAAGAGGAAGTGAGGAGCACCAGGAGAAGCATTCCAGGGTGTGTCACTGGTGGGTTAGCACGGAGCCCGGGAACAGCGATGGCGAGCGGTGGCCAGGAGATTCCAGAGTGTGGGGTGGCAGCAGAGGACTCCCCCAGCCAACCGGAGAAGGAGCAAGGCCAGTCGCAGGATCGGATCAGAAGTGCATGACACCTAGATCACGCTTGCAGCAGGTGCCATACACAGTGGAACCCTGGCCTAAGTGAGACACATACATTAGTAGAACCCTGGCCAAAGTGAGACACATGTGCTAGTGGAACTCTGGCCTACGTGAGACACATATGCTAGTGGAACCCTGGCCAAAGTAAGACACATGTACTAGTGGAACCCTGACCTAAATGAGACACATACAGTATGCTAGTTATATATCCAAATAGACGGTGTATTTTGATCCGGTAATCTGTACGAACTGTAGATTGGTAAATCTGTATATTGATTGCCTCATGGTAACATTGTATAGTGGTTGTATTCTTGAGGAAGGAGCACGGATACGCTCTTAAATGTGTCGAATAAAGCATCATTTTTCATCTGATCCCTTGTGATCCACTTCTTCATGCAGTTTGTGTAGATTGAAAAACACCATCCATTTGGATATATTGCTTATCACCACCGCGTTCTCGCAGAGTGTGGATCCTGCAGCAGCTGCACTATACGTATATACTGATTGTGGGTCTCACACCCAGCACAGGTGAGCAGTGACATTTGACACTTTTGACAATTGCCCTAAAATATATAAGACCCTATTGCGCTTTTGTTTCCCCATTTTCAGCTATCTTACATACGCTAGTGGAACCCTTGGCCAAAGTGAGACACATATGCTAGTGGAACTATGGCCTAAATGAGACACATGCGCTAGTGGAAGCCTGACCCAAGTGAGACACAGGTACTGAGCTGCCACTTTTAATGTCAAAGAAGTAGATTCAGATATCAATGCAGCTAAGGGTTGGCAAATAGATGGGAGGAGAGCGGGGTCTTGGCAACCACTTGCACACAATTTTTTTTACGAGAACACATCCCTTAGTAAAGTGAAGTGCATCCATCAATTCAGGGACAGTCACAGTTATCAGCACTAGATCAAACATTCATCCAAGGAGGATGGCTCTCCTGATCTCAAGTTATTTTTTATTTTGTTTACTCATAATTTTAAAAGATGAGGCTAGTCACAGGAGAAAGCAGCATAAGGCTCTATTCACATCTTGGGTCCTCCTGCAGCAATGGCGGGAACCCATTTTTGACGCCAAGCAATGGCGGAAAAAGTTTGTTTTATGTCCAAGTTCAAGGTGCACAGTACTCGGTGGTACCGGGCATGATATCCTGTTTGTGACGGCAGAAAAAATATATACGGTAACGGCCAGGCTTTCAGGTACTCGGGTGTCAGGCGGCAAGGGTTAACTCTCCAGTTGTCACGGGGGATGGCGGCCATGCCTGACTCCGTGTCCTGGGGTATCTTTTGAAAAGTAGATTTTCTATACAAGGGATTATTTACAGTTTGTTGTCTTGACGCCACCTGCAGTTTCTAGTGAAGTAGCACCAGCACTGCCACAGTCCGCCGGAGGTCGGTGGTATTGCGGCTGAGATGATGTAGTCCTCCGCAGGCAGGACTGGGACCCCCGGGGCAGCAATCCTAAGAAGGAACGAGTTCATGTTAAAGAAGATGCAGCAGAGTCAAGTTCACTTCACTCTGGGTACTTTACTGGAAACTTTAGCAGCATTAGTTACAGTTCTCAGTTCAGCAAGATGTTATAATGACAAGTAGCTAACGGGTGGCTGCAAGCGGATCCCAGGTGGTAGGATGGAAGCCTCGGTGTGTGCATTTTCTCCATCTATTCCTTCTTGTTTCCCAATAATTTGTATGAATTCTGATCCCATAAAGCGAACCTGACCTCCTGCTGTCTGTCTCTCTCTCTCTCTTCGCTCCCGTCGGGTTACTCTCTGCTGACCAGTCGCCGAACCATCAAGCGGTGCCTGGTACCCTCTTTTGGTCACTTAAGAGCCTGGGAGTACTATATATATACTCCTCAGGTCTTCGGATTTTCTTTGGTCCTTGGAGGATCCCACAGGTGCGGGCTCCGGTGCCCAGTGAGCTGACTTGGCTGAACCCCCTTGAGTTCCTCTTCCCTTCAAGCTGTCTGCG
Organism: Allobates femoralis; assembly: GCA_033576535.1. NCBI lineage: Eukaryota > Metazoa > Chordata > Amphibia > Anura > Aromobatidae > Allobates > Allobates femoralis. Next base: position 483,982,867 of record JARQOC010000005.1, on the reverse strand, counting down.
CCTGGGATATGTTCTTTCTCCCACTCTCCTGGTCCCTCAACCGAGAGACCCTCTCCTTGTTCCTAACTTTCCATTCTCTCTCCCAACCTGGAGGCAAAGACCTGAAGCCTCCGTCAAAAGACCTCTTTTCTCCCCCTGGAAGTGGTTTTGTTCCCTCTAGGGTACCTCCCACCGTGTGATCTAGTGTGGGGTGTTGGTTTATGGGTTCCACCCACCATCCTATGATCCACCTGCAGCTGGAGTATCTGCACCGCTTTTATGGGTATTGGTATTGCAATGTGTAACGGTACCCTAAAGGTATCTTTACACGCCACCACAGGAAGGCAGCAACTGCCAGGCACTGGGGACAATTGTGCCTGTTGCCATTAAATTGCTATGAAATGGCGGTGTGTAAATAGGGCAGTTCCTTCCGGTGTCCTGCAGTTCCTTCAAATACATGTTGCTGAGCCGTGCTCAAAAACAGGAAGGCACAATTGCTATGGTGGTGGCGTGTCAACGGGGCACAGGCAAGGTATTTGCGTGGCCTACGAATTCCCAGGGACGTGCCACGGAGTCATGGATAACACGCCCCATCAGCGATCATTGGTGGAGGCTCCTGCGTTACGATTGGTTGTCCCTTCACAGGGCGCCATATTTAAAGAGCTATCCATTCACAGTCCACAATTGCAATGGCGTCATGTATTAGCCAGCCTTCCTGCGCAGGCTAGCCAATCATGACTCTATTGCGTTATCCAATCACCGCTTGTGCATCACGGAACACACAACTATGTACTTACGGCGTGAAATATGTACGCCCATATTCCTTTGTGGTAGCGGCGTGTGAAGTAGCGAAGGTATTCCACAGGAAAGATACCTTCAGTGGAGAATGCAATGGCAGCATGTGTATGCGGCATCAGCGATCAGCATCCACTGTTAAAAACGTGCGCGTGCACGTGCGGTGGATACCTGTTGCTAGCCACAGTGGCGGCGTGTAAAGGTACCTTAAGAGTCAAGTGGGCAGTCCTAATAGTGATTAACAGCTATCTCTTAATGCACATTTTACAGGGAAGGCTGTAAATCACTCGTATGAACACCTCCTGGACTCATATACGTTAAACACCAGGAATTTCAGTTAATAAAATCCAAATTGTATTGAAATTTTCTCATGAAAAATGTCCATCAGTCTGATGAGCTCGTCGTGCTTTTTATTTCCTGCCTGAAGACCATTTTCAACATGACAGGTTAGGGTATGTGCCCACAGGATGTTTTTGCTGCGTATTTGCTGCGGTTTCAGCATGCAGTTTACAATTGGTTTTATGGTAATGTATGATAATTTGTTCCTGCGGTTTTGATTCCCAGCAAAACCAATGTGTTTCACAGGGTCGCTGTGCCCACACATTGGTTTTGCAAGTGTCAAGAACTGTCAAACCCTTGCGGTTTTGGTGCGGATGGGAGAAAATTGACATGCTCTATTTTTCCTGCGTTCTTACTGTGTTTTTGATGCTGCGTTTTTGCCATTGACTGCAGCAAAAATGCAGGAAAATTAGAGCATGTCAATTCTCTCCCATCCGCACCAAAAACGCAGGAAAATTAACATGTCAATTCTCTCCCATCCGCACCAAAAACGCAGGGATTTGACAGTTCTTGACACTTGCAAAACCAATGTGTGGGCACAGCGTTTCTGTGAAACACATTGGTTTAGCTGGGAATCAAAACCGCAGGAACAAATTAGCATAAATTACCATAAAACCAATGGTAAACCGCAGGCAGAAACTGCATCAAAAACACAGCAAAAATGTCCTGTGGGCACATACCCATACTGTTACCTTGACTCTCCGCCAGATTTCTAAAGTTGTAACATTCTGCTGCATACGATGACTTCATTGTTCATTGTAGTATAAATATATTAATAAAGTAGTGATCATAGGTATAATTCTGTATAGCGTAATTATATTACTCATTTATGTCAGGACATTACACACCCACAAATGCTGCTCTTCTCCTTTGTGGCAATGTTACCCAAGTACAGATGGGCACCCAATAACTCTTCCTTTGCACTTTGTGATGTTGAGTTAATTATGTTATTTTCTTCCTTGTCTTAGGATTCCTTATACATGAAAACCTGTATATTTCTGCTCCATGTCCTCCCTCCTCCATCCACCCACAACCCTTATAGTATTGCTTGTGGAAGGCATGATGTGACGCGATCAGGATGTAAACATTTCCTTAATGGCCTCAATGTTTTATCGAGCAAACAAATAACAAAGCCCGATCCATTTTCCCCCGGTGAAACGTGCTATTAGGTTTTTCTTGCAGTGGGAATTAATAAGTCGTTTAGAAAACCCGTGTCTCTGGGGTAATGTGCAGTTGTTTTCTACATGGAAGTGTTATGTTGGAAGTCCTTGTTGCCACACAAGGGCCTAGACTTTGCATCATTCATTATAAAGAAACATATTCGGATGCATTACTGAGGGGGAAAGAAAGGATGATGAGAGGTAACTACAGTGTTCAGCCTCAATCAGCGAGGCTTGGTAGGAAAAACACTCGTTGGGAAATGTCAGCAAATGTAACCAAATTATTAGCAAATCTCTAGAGGGGAATTAAATTCTTTAACACGATGAGGCAACATATCCAGCTGTAATGAAGCTAAGCACAGGAAGGGACATAACATCAATCGGAATTGTGAAAGTCTCCAGAGATGTTCTCTAATGATGAATTGCCTTTGTTATACATGGACACAACTTTCACGGAGAAGTGGCTTCTATGGAGCCCATTTAATGTGGTGCAGTTGGTTGTGAATCATAGAAGGGGGGAAGGCTGTCAGAGTTTGTCCCTTTCCCTGTCTCAATAAAGCTGTTTGGATTGTTCATCGGCCTGCTGTCCCTTCCAGCTCTGTCACACTCCCGCCACAGGGTCTAACAATGAATGTCGTCCCAGTCAAAGATTAGCTATGGAACTTCATGTTTACCCCTACTCTCTGATTTATCCCTTATTATTGCTTTTTTGAATCAGTATCATAGATATATTCTCCGACAGAAGCACAGTACTGTGGCTCTTGCATGGGTAAGAAGGCACCACAATGAGCCATACATAGTATGAATAGCATATAGTATATTGGGCCCAAGTGTCACATGACACTGGCATAGCTATTAAATATCCAAGATTCATCAGGACTGCCTGATTTGAGGGCTCTTGTCCCAACTTCCTCTCTTCTCATAATGACCCACACAACACAGCAATCAGATTATTTATGGTGATCATAAATGACATAAAAACATTGGTTTGATTGATTATTTTTCTTTATTAAATTCATAAAAAATGTAACACTAATGGTAACTCTAGGCTTTGCACTTAACTCAGTTAGGAGTGTGATGGTCACAAGGGCTAGGATACTCAGCTAGCTGGGCCAGGAGGCTAATGTTAACAGTGGAGATGCACAGCAGCCGTAACCCGAACCGCACATGAAAAAGGGGGTATTTACAGGGGATGAAAGTTTAAACATTTTGTGATGCCAGCTGAAATGTCCAGCCAGGGATGGTGGGTGCTGCATATAGTCACTCCCCGGTGATAGGTGTTATGACAGCTAGTTGGTATACCGTCCTCAGCCAGGGCAGGCCCGGGTGGTGTTGTGGCACCCCTGCGGGGGATTGCCACAGGACCCACCATTGCAGGGAGGGATGTACTCCTTGGCACACACAGCATCCAACACCTTCCACCCCAGACCCGGAGGGGGGCCCAACTGGCTGTTCTTAAGCCAGATCCCCTATAAAGATCCCGGCCTGAGAGGAGGAGTCAGCCAGTTAGTACTGAAGTTAGTTCCAGCTAGACAGTAAAGTGGAAGGACTGGAAGAAGCTGGTTGCTGGGTCTAAGCCAGGCCCAGATCCAGGAAGCTGGACCCAGTTGTGCAACGCCCTAGGGAGAGAGACGGAGGCCAGTGGAAGAAGTAGGAAGAAAGAAGAAGGGAACATACCTGGTATCCCTTTAGCCCACCCGGACACCGGAGTCCGAAGTTGCTATTCATCTAAAATGTAGCAGAGAAAGCCCGGACCAAACAGGAGGATCTAGTCCCCTGAAGTTACACCAAGTGAGACAAAAAACCTGACCAAGCATAAGACCAGGGGCCCAAGACGAGAATAGGGATCCCCACAGCAAGGTCCTCATTGTCGGTTGTGGAGTAGTACCCTGAGAGGGAGAAAGAGTAGCAAGTTCAGTTACAGGCAGAATTTACCCCAATCACCGCACACACTAACAGAGGAGGCCTCACAACTCTCCAAGGTGGAAAGTCGCAAACTGCTCTGAGAACCTGGTTACCCTCCTAGACCGTGCCTGTTACCAGACATCAGTAAAAAGTGCAGGGCAGAGTGTGACGTGAGTGCAGGACAGAGTGTGACGTGAGTGCAGGACAGAGTGTGACGTGACTGCAGAACAGAGTGTGAAGTGAGTGCAGGGCAGAGTGTGATGTGAGTGCAGGGCAGAGTGTGACGTGAGTGCAGGGCAGAGGGTGACGTGAGTGCAGGGCAGAGTGTGATGTGAGTGCAGGGCAGAGTGTGACGTGAGTGCAGGGCAGAATGTGACGTGAGTGCAGGACAGAGGGTGACGTGAGTGCAGGGTAAGTGTTAGTGGTGGGTGAATGTGAGTGCAGGGTGAGTGTAGGGTGTGTGGGTGTAAGTGGTCTGCAGTACCTGGCTCCTGGTGCTGTGTGCGTTTAGCTTAAGGACCTCTGGTGATGTCACAGTCATGTGATCTTGCTCCGGCCATGATTGTGACATCATCAGAGGTCTTGTAAGTATAGAGCCCCAGTCACACATAACGACGCACCATTGATACCGATAATGATACGACCTGGCCGGGATCGCTGGTGCGTTGTTTTCACATCACTGTACATTTCAAATAGCGGGACGGGAAAGCCGACAGTGAAGTCGGCTTTCCCGCCCGCTATGTGAGTGTAGCGCTGTCGTCTCTGTCACGGCAATCCCGCGTCGCTAATGCGTCGCCAGTGCTTTTTTTGTAAAAAACATATTTGCCAGTACACATTTCAGATTAATTTCCCCTATGCACAGGGGTGCAGAAAGGCTCTCTGCTGCCTGAGCCTAGGTGAAGACCGGGGGGGGTGGGGTTGCTGTCGGCGGCCACAGGTGAGGAGTGGGGGGGTGATTGCTGTTGGCAGCCACGGGTGGGTGGGGTGGGGTTGCTGTCGGCGGCCGCGGGTGAGGAGCAGGGAGAGGGGGTGCTGTCGGTAGCTGCCTCTGGTGATTTTACCTTATTCAACCGGCACACGTCACACAGGGAGCCGGCTCCATGGTGCAGGTTGCCGCCCCTTCTGCTCTGCGGCTCCCCTGCCTCCTTGCCGCCTGAGTATAAAGACTCATATTGACCATCGGACACACGTCCCCTATGCATGTCACATGTCCCCTATGCATGGCACACATCCCCTATGCATGGCACACGTCCCCTATGCTTGGCACACGTCCATTATGCATTGCACACATCCATTATGCATGGCACACGTCCCCTATGCATGGCACACGTCCTCTATGCATGGCACATGTCCATTATGCATGGCACACGTCCATTATGCATGGCACAGGTCCCCTATGCATGGCACATGTCCCCTATGCATGGCACATGTCCATTATGCATGGCACACATCCCCTATGCATGGCACACGTCCCATATGCATGGCACACGTCCCCTATGCATGTCACACGTGCCCTATGCATGACACACGTCCATTATGCATGGCATACATCCATTATGCATTGCACATGTCCATTATGCATGGCACAGGTCCATTATGCATGGCAAACGTCCATTATGCATGGCTCACATCCCCTATGCATGGCACACATCCTCTATGCATGGCACACGTCCCCTATGCGTGGCACACTTCCCCTATGCAGGGCACACATCCCCTATGTGTGGCACATGCCCCCCTGTGTTAGATATTGCCCCTATGCTGCTCTATTCTTCCCTCCTCCAGCGCTGATCTCCCGATCTCCCTCGTGCTGCTGTGATCGGCAGAGATGATGCAGCAGAGCTCCTCCACTTCCTGGTTCTGTGCGGTCATGTAATCGGCACAGCAGAGAGTGGCATCGTCTCTGCGTGCGATCACAGCAGCAGCCGGGAGACCGGAGAGACACCGGGAGATCAGCGCTGGAGGAGGAGCCAAGAGGTAATGATAGAGTTTATTATTTTACTATGGCAACTGCATGGGGGCCATATCTAACATAGGGGAGGCATGTGCCATCACAGGGGGGTGCAGGACCATATAATATGTGCCACTCCCCCAGCCTATCACCGTGGTGCGGTTTCAGCACCACGGTGATGGATATATTACATGCAGAAGATCTCCCACTCCCTCCTGTAGCCTCCACCAGCCCCCCCCAGCTCGCATTTTTCGGTACACCGTATTGCGCACGCTGCAGCCACCCTCGGCGTACCCGCGTATCCCAGCGACAGCGGCGCTGATGCGCCGCTGTCGCCGGACTGCAAATTGGTGCGCAGTTTGAACTTTGAATTTGCGCGCCTGTTTACATAGACAAAGACATAGGAACATTCATGCTTCCTCACAATTTGGTTTCTCAAGTCCTCAGACAGTTTTTTGGTCTTCTTTCTTTTCTCCATGCTCAATATGGTACACACAAGGACACAGGACAGAGGTTGAGTCAACCTTAATCCATGTCAACTGGCTGCAAGTCTAATTTAGTTATTGCCAACACCTGTTAGGTACCACAGGTAAATTACAGGTGCAGTTAATTATACAAATTAGAGAAGCATCACATGATTTTTCTAACAGTGTCAATACTTTTGTCCACCCCCTTTTTTATGTTTGGTGTGGAATTACATCCAATTTGGCTTTAGGACAATTCTTTTTGTGTTTTTTCATTAAAGACAAATTAAATGAAGATAATAATACCAAAGAATTTGTGATTGCAATCATTTTCAGGAAGAAACTGAGTATTATCTGACAGAATTGCAGGGGTGTCAATACTTTTGGACACAACTGTACACTTTGTGGTCTACTTAGGTAAGGCTAGGGTCAGACTTGCGCCATGCATCTGCCAAAAGGATGCGTTTTTTCATGTGCAACATGTGTAAAAACACATGCGTTAACACACCCATAGACTCCAATGCAAAAAACACATAGCTAAAGTGCAATGCGTTTGGTACTATGTAGTGTTGAGCGAACATGCTCGGCACTACTCGTTACTCGCACGAGTATCACTGTACTCGGGCGACTCGCCGAGCACCGAGTAATCTCGCGATACTCGTGCTGTGCTCGTGGTCGTCATCTCTCCATGTTGGCGCTCTTTTGAGAGCCAGCCCACGTGCAGGGATTGGCTGACAGACCACTGCAATGCCACAGCCCTGTTGGTTGTGGTATAGCAGTGATTGGCCGGCCTGCACAGCGTCACCGAGCCTTTATAAGTCCCGGCGCGCTGTGCTCGGCACACAGCCTTCCAGACAGTGAGTGTAGGGAGAGTGTCTGCTGCTGATTAGGGAAAGATTTGCGGCCCTCATAGGTAGATCCGGATCAGGGCTGCAAACTGCTGCTGACCACAATAGTCCTTCTCAGGACTAATCTAGGAGGACATAGGCAGGGTGATCCAGATCGGGGTCCAAGATTTCCAGGGACCAGAACAGTCCTTCTCAGGACTAATCTAGGAGGATATAGGCAGGGTGATACAGATTGAAATCCAAGCTTTTCTGTGACCATTAGAGTCACCACACTCTTGTACTTAGTACCTTAATACAGGTTAGGGACTAAAATCCTCTCTTCAAACCATTACAGTCACCAGACAGGTGTACGTACTACCTTAATACAGGTTAGGGAACTAAAATCCTAACTCTTGTCATCAAAACAGTCACCAGACAGGTGTACGTACTACCTTAATACAGGTTAGGGACTAAAATCCTCTCTTCAAACCATTACAGTCACCAGACAGGTGTACGTACTACCTTAATACAGGTTAGGGAACTAAAATCCTAACTCTTGTCATCAAAACAGTCACCAGACAGGTGTACGTACTACCTTAATACAGGTTAGGGACTAAAATCCTCTCTTCAAACCATTACAGTCACCAGACAGGTGTACGTAGTACCTTAACCCTTCAGGACCCAGGCTATTTTGACCCTAAAGACCTTGGCATTTTTTGCAATTCTGACCAGTGTCCCTTTATGAGGTAATATCTCTGGAACGCTTCAACCGATCCTAGCGATTCTGAGATTGTTTTTTCGTGACACATTGGGCTTCATGCTAGTATTAAATTTAAGTCGATAATTTTTGTGTTTATTTGTGAAAAAATCAAAAATATGGCAAAAATTTTGAAAATTCACAATTTTCACATTTTTAATTTTTTTTTCTGATAAACCAGAGAGATATGTGACAGAAAAAAGTTATTAAATAATATTTCCCACATGTCTACTTCACATCAGCACAATTTTGGAAGAAAATTTTTTTTTTGGTAGGACGTTATAAGGGTTCAAAGTTCATGAGCAATTTTTCATTTTTCAACCAAAATTTACAAAACCATTTTTTTTAGTGACCACATCACATTTGAAGTCCTTTTGAGGGGTGTACATGACAGAAAACACCCAAAAGTGACACCATTCCAAAAACTGCACCCCTCAAGCTATTCAAAACTATATTCAAGAAGATGATTAAACCTTCAGGTGCTTCACAGGACCTAAGGCAAAGTGGAAACAAAAAATGGATATTTTAATTTTTTATCAAAAATGTTCTTTTAGCCTCAATTCTTTCATTTTCACATAGGCAACAGGATAAAATTGATCTTAAAATGTGTTGTGCAAATTCTCCCGAGTACACAGATACCTCATATATGGTCATAAACCACTGTTTGGGCGCACGGCAGGGCTCAGAAGGGAAGGAGCGCAATTTGAATTTTGGAGCTAATTTTACATCCAAAAAGTGAAATGGCGCTCCTTCCCTTCTGAGCCCTGCTGTGTGCCCAAACAGTGGTTTATGACCACATATAAGGTATCGGTGTACTCAGGAGAAATTGCCCAACATATTTTAGGATGAATTTTATGCTGTTGTCATGTGAAAACGAAAATATTTAAGCTAAAAGAAAATTTTTGTGAAAAAAAAAGTACTATTTCATTTTCACAGATCAATTTGTAAAGCACCTGGGGGTTCAATATGCTCACTACCCATCTAGATATGTTCCCTGGGGGGTCTAGTTTCCAAAATGGGGTCACTTGTGGGGGAGCTCCAATGTTTAGGCACACAGGGGCTCTCCAAAAGCGACATGGTGTCCGCTAACAATTTGAATAAAAATCAGCTCAAATTGTTAGCTGTCACCATGTTGCGTTTGGTGAGCCCCTGTGTGCCTAAACATTGGGGCTCCGCAACAAGTGACCCCATTTTGGAAACTAGACCACCCAGGGAACGTAGCTAGATGCATAGTGAGTACTTTGAACCCCCAGGTGCTTCACAAATTCATCCATAAAAATGAAAAAGCACTTTTTTTTCCACAAACATTTTCTTTTTTCATTATTACGGATCAATTTGTGAAGCACCTGGGGGTTCAAAGTGCTCACTATGCAGCTAGATATGTTCCCTGGGGGGGCTAGTTTCCAAAATGGGGTCACTTGTGGGGGAGCTCCAATGTGGAGACACACAGGGGCTCTCCCAACACGACATGGTGTCCGCTAACAATTTGAATGCAAAGTGAGCTCAAATTGTTAGCGGACACCATGTTGCATTTGGAGAGCCCCTGTGCGTCTCCACATAGGAGGTCCCCCACAAGTGACCCCATTTTGGAAACTAGACCCCCAAAGGAACGTATGTAGATGCATAGTGAGCACTTTCAACCCCCAGGTGCTTCACAAATTCATCCATAAAAATGAAAAAGCACTTTTTTTTCCACAAACATTTTCTTTTTTCATTATTACGGACCAATTTGTGAAGCACCTGGGGGTTCAAAGTGCTCACTATGCAGCTAGATATGTTCCCTGGGGGGGCTAGTTTCCAAAATGGGGTCACTTGTGGGGGAGCTCCAATGTGGAGACGCACAGGGGCTCTCCAAATACGACATGGTGTCCGCTAACAATTTGAATGCAAAATGAGCTCAAATTGTTAGCGGACACCATGTCGCGTTTGGTGAGCCCCTGTGTGCCTAAACATTGGGGCTCCCCCACAAGTGACCCCATTTTGGAAACTAGACCCCCCAGGGAACGTATCTAGATGCATAGTGAGCACTTTGAACCCCCAGGTGCTTCACAAATTGATCTGTAAAAATGAAAAAGTACTTGTTTTACGCAAAAAAAAAAATTTTTCTATTAATTTGTGAAGCACCTGGGGGGTCAATATGCTCACTATCCATCTAGATAAGTTCCCTGGGGGGTCTAGTTTCCAAAATGGGGTCACTTGTGGGGGAGCTCCAATGTTTAGGCACACAGGGGCTCTCCATATGCGACATGGTGTCCGCTAACAATTGGAATTGTTAGCGGACACCATGTTGCGTATGGAGAGCGTCTGTGTGACTAAACATTAGAGCTCCCCCACAAGTGACCCCATTTTGTAAACTAGACCCCCCAGGGAACATATCTAGCTGCATAGTGAGCACTTTGAACCCCCAGGTGCTTCACAAATTGGTCCGTAATAATGAAAAAAGAAAATGTTTGTGGAAAAAAAGTGCTTTTTCATTTTTATGGATCAATTTGTGAAGCACTTGGGGGTTCAAAGTGCTCACTATGCATCTTGATAAGTTCCTTGGGGGGTCTAGTTTCCAAAATGGGGTCACTTGTGGGGGAGCTCCAATGTGTAGGCACACAGGGGCTCTCCATACGCAACCTGGTGTTTGCCAACAATTGGAATTGATAGCGGACACCAGGTCGCGTATGGAGAGCCCCTGTGTGCCTAAACATTGGAGCTCCCCCACAAGTGACCCCATTTTGGAAACTAGACCCCCCAAGGAACGTATCTAGATGCACAGTGAGCACTTTGAACCACCATGTGCTTCACAAATTGAGACGTATAAATGAATAAAGAAACTTTTTGTGAAAAAACATACTAGTCTAGTAGTTGCAATTCGCAGCATAGGGGACCCATGGGGCTCTGCCATATTTTTGGTCCAGCCAGGTACAACTTGGCAGCTACGGACTGCCACCAACCCCCAGCTGCCTCGTCATACCTGGCTGGAACCAAAAATACAGCAAAGCCTATTTTTTTTTTTATTTCTAGAATTATTTCTAGAAAAGAAATGACATAGGGCTCCGCCATATTTTTGGTCCAGCCAGATACAACTTGGCAGCTACGGACTGCCACCAGCCCCCAGCTGCCTCGTCATACCTGGCTGGAACCAAAAATACAGCGAAGCCTATTTTTTTTTTATTTCTCTAATTATTTCTAGAAAAAAAATGACATAGGGCTCCGCCATATTTTTGGTCCAGCCAGGTACAACTTGGCAGCTACGGACTGCCACCCACCCCCAGCTGCCTTGTCATACCTGGCTGGAACCAAAAATACAGCGAAGCCCATTTTTTTTAAATTTCTAGAACTAATTCTAGAAAAAAAAATTACGTGGGGCTCCGCCATATTTTTGGTCCAGCCAGGTACAACTAGGCAGCTGGGGGCTGGAATCCTCAGCATAGAGAGGCCCAAGCGTTCTGGGCCCCCCATGCTGCGAATTGCAGCCCGCAGCCGCCCCAGAAAATGGCGCATTCATTGAAGCGCCATTTTCTGGCGCTGTACCCACGCTCTTCCAGTTGCCCTGGTGCCGGTGGCTAACTGGGTAATAAAGGGGTTAATGCCAGCTTTTTATTGGCAGCTGGCACTAAGCCCGAGATTCATAATATAGGGCCAATGTTAGACCCGCCATTAGGAATCTCTAGTACGGTAAATAGTCAATAAATACACACAGAGAAAAATCTTTTTATTTGAAAAAAAAACACAGACACAATTCGGACTCCATCTTTATTATAAAAAGATCCGACGTAGTCCACAACGAAGGTCCCACGACGCTCGATCGCTCCGACGTAGTCCATAACGAAGGTCCCATGACATTTGATTGTCTCCGACGTAGTCCACAACGAAGGTCCCACGACGCTCGATCACCTTTGCTTTCAGATCGCTACTCTGGAGCCCGATCCGCCAGCATGGTGATCGAGCTGCAGAAAGTGATCTGACACCCCGGGCGCAGTGACCCATTATGTGCATCACTGCGCCTGGGCTGCCAGATCACTTTCCGCAGCTCGATCCCCATGCATGGGGATCGAGCTGCGGAAAGCGATCTGGCAGCACAGGCGCATTGACCCACTATGTGCATCACTGCGTCCGGGCTGTCAGATTGCTTTCTGCAGTTCGATGCCCATGCAGGGAGATCGGGCTGCAGAGCAGCGATCTAAGAGCCTGGGCGCAGTGACCCACTATATGCATCACTGCGCCTGTGCTGCCAGATCGCTTTCCGCAGCTCAATCCCCATGCATGGGGATCGAGCTGCGGAAAGCGATCTGGCAGCACAGGCGCATTGACCCACTATGTGCATCACTGCGTCCGGGCTGTCAGATTGCTTTCTGCAGTTCGATGCCCATGCAGGGAGATCGGGCTGCAGAGCAGCGATCTAAGAGCCTGGGCGCAGTGACCCACTATATGCATCACTGCGCCTGTGCTGCCAGATCGCTTTCCGCAGCTCAATCCCCATGCATGGGGATCGAGCTGCGGAAAGCGATCTGGCAGCACAGGTGCATTGACCCACTATGTGCATCACTGCGCCCGGGCTGTTAGATAGCTTTCTGCAGCTCGATCCCCATGCATAGGGATCGAGCTGCGGAAAGCGATCTGGCAGCCCAGGCGCAGTGATGCACATAGTGGGTCACTGCGCCCGGGGTGTCAGATCACTTTCTGCAGCTAGATCCTGAGGATCTAGCTGCAGGAAGTGATCTGACAGATCCAGCACAGTGATCCACAGTGACCATTATGTGATCACTGTCGATCACTGTGCTGGATCTGTCAGATCACTTCCTGCAGCTAGATCCTCAGGATCCAGCTGTAGAAGTGATCTGGCAGCTCCAGCACAGTGATCGACAGTGATCACATAATGGTCACTGTGGATCACTGTGCTGGATCTGTCAGATCACTTCCTGCAGCTAGATCCTCAGGATCCAGCTGTAGAAGTGATCTGGCAGCTCCAGCACAGTGATCGACAGTGATCACATAATGGTCACTGTGGATCACTGTGCTGGATCTGTCAGATCACTTCCTGCAGCTAGATCCTCAGGATCCAGCTGTAGAAGTGATCTGGCAGCTCCAGCACAGAGCTCAGATCGGAGGCGGCGATACTCACAGGAGAAGAGGAGGAGGAGCGGGACGCAGCGCTGACAGCCGGGCCGCCGGAGAGGTGAGTGGGAGAAGCCGATCGCCGCTCCGGTGATCGGGGGGCAGGAGGGGGCAGTGGGGAAGCTGGCAGTAGATGTGGCAGGGGGCACTTAGGACTAGGAGGAAGCGGGGGCAGTCAGGAGGAGGCGGGCGGCAGGAAGAGGAAGCGGGAGGCAGGGACAGGAAGCGGGCGGCAGGGACAGGAAGGGGGGGTAGAAAGATGAAGGGGGGGGGCAGGAAAGAGAGGTGGGGGACAGGGGGGCAGTTAGAGGATGACAGGGAGCAGATCAGAGGGTAGGGAGAGCAGCGGCAGGCAGGGAAACATTACAGGCGCGGTGATTTTCACTTTCACTTTTGAGCGCCAATCACCGCGCCTGTAGCCGGGGGGGTGGGGGAGGGGGCAAATCGACCCCCCCTGGGGTGTAGTACAACTCCCCATGTACCTGCAGGCCGAGTGACAGGTCAGTGAGACCCTCACTCGGCCTGTAGGAGCCCGATCATTCCATGGCCCACCCCTAGGGCCAAGGGTCGGGAATGACTTGGTTTTCATGGCCCAAACGTAGGGCCAAGGGTCGGGAAGGGGTTAATACAGGTTAGGGAACTAAAATCCTAACTCTTGTCATCAAAACAGTCACCAGACAGGTGTACGTACTACCTTAATACAGGTTAGGGACTAAAATCCTCTGTTTAAACCATTACAGTCACCAGACAGGTGTACGTAGTACCTTAATACAGGTTAGGGAACTAAAATCCTAACTCTTGTCATCAAAACAGTCACCAGACAGGTGTACGTACTGCCTTAATACAGGTTAGGGACTAAAATCCTCTCTTCAAACCATTACAGTCACCAGACAGGTGTACGTAGTACCTTAATACAGGTTAGGGAACTAAAATCCTAACTCTTGTCATCTCAACAGTCACCACACTGTTGTACGTCATACGTTTCTACAGGTTAGGGAACTAAAATCCTAACTATTGTCATCTCAACAGTCACCACACTGTTGTACGTCATACGTTTCTACAAGTTAGGGAACTAAAATCCTAACTATTGTCATCTCAACAGTCACCACACTGTTGTACGTCATACGTTTCTACAAGTTAGAGAACTAAAATCCTAACTCTTGTCATCTCAACAGTCACCACACTGTTGTACGTCATACGTTTCTACAGGTTAGGGAACTAAAATCCTAACTCTTGTCATCTCAACAGTCACCACACTGTTGTACGTCATACGTTTCTACAGGTTAGGGAACTAAAATCCTAACTATTGTCATCTCAACAGTCACCCCACTGTTGTACGTCATACGTTTCTACAAGTTAGGGAACTAAAATCCTAACTCTTGTCATCTCAACAGTCACCACACTGTTGTACGTCATAAGTTTCTACAAGTTAGGGAACTAAAATCCTAACTCTTGTCATCTCAACAGTCACCACACTGTTGTACGTCATACGTTTCTACAAGTTAGGGAACTAAAATCCTAACTCTTGTCATCTCAACAGTCACCACACTGTTGTACGTCATACGTTTCTACAGGTTAGGGAACTAAAATCCTAACTCTTGTCATCTCAACAGTCACCACACTGTTGTACGTCATACGTTTCTACAGGTTAGGGAACTAAAATCCTAACTCTTGTCATCTCAACAGTCACCACACTGTTGTACGTCATACGTTTCTACAAGTTAGGGAACTAAAATCCTAACTCTTGTCATCTCAACAGTCACCACACTCTTGTACGTCATAAGTTTCTACAAGTTAGGGAACTAAAATCCTAACTCTTGTCATCTCAACAGTCACCACACTGTTGTACGTCATAAGTTTCTACAAGTTAGGGAACTAAAATCCTAACTCTTGTCATCTCAACAGTCACCACACTGTTGTACGTCATAAGTTTCTACAAGTTAGGGAACTAAAATCCTAACTCTTGTCATCTCAACAGTCACCACACTGTTGTACGTCATAAGTTTCTACAGGTTAGGGAACTAAAATCCTAACTCTTGTCATCTCAACAGTCACCACACTGTTGTACGTCATACGTTTCTACAGGTTAGGGAACTAAAATCCTAACTATTGTCATCTCAACAGTCACCACACTGTTGTACGTCATACGTTTCTACAAGTTAGGGAACTAAAATCCTAACTCTTGTCATCTCAACAGTCACCACACTGTTGTACTTCATACGTTTCTACAAGTTAGGGAACTAAAATCCTAACTCTTGTCATCTCAACAGTCACCACACATGTTGTACGTCATACGTTTCTACAAGTTAGGGAACTAAAATCCTAACTATTGTCATCTCAACAGTCACCACACTGTTGTACGTCATAAGTTTCTACAAGTTAGGGAACTAAAATCCTAACTCTTGTCATCTCAACAGTCACCACACTGTTGTACGTCATACGTTTCTACAGGTTAGGGAACTAAAATCCTAACTATTGTCATCTCAACAGTCACCACACTGTTGTACTTCATACGTTTCTACAAGTTAGGGAACTAAAATCCTAACTCTTGTCATCTCAACAGTCACCACACTGTTGTACGTCATACCTTTATACAGGTTAGGGAACTAAAATCCTAATCTCCTGTGACCTCCACAGTCACCAGGCAGTTGTCGCTCTATACAGGCAAAATGCGCAAAGGCGTTGGCAAGGGCGTTGGCAAGGAACAAGGAAGTGGACGTGATGGTGGTGCAGGCAGAGGCCGAGGTCGTGTGCAAGCACTCATTTCGCAACAACAAAGGGCCACATCTCCTCGCTCGCACGTCCTGTCCCAAATTCTTGGGGCCCGCAGCAGTACACCACTGTTGAACCAAGACCAGTGTCAACAGGTTGTTACTTGGATAGAGGATAATGCTTCAAGTCAGATGGGCACCTCCACAAACACCCTGTCTTCCGCACGGTCAACTGTCAGTAGCCGTGATACTGCACCGCACATTTCCCAACCTGATCCTCCTTCCTACCACCTGGCCGATTACACGTCCACGGACATTACAGATCCCACACTAGGACACTCGGAAGAGCTGTTCACGTATCCATTCGCAGAATCTGGCCTGTCGCCACCTCCTCTTGAAGTGAGTCATGAGGAGATGGTATGTACAGATGCCCAAATATTTGAGCAGCCGCGTTATGACGAACGGAACGTTGTCAAAGTGTCTCAAGAAGGGGTGGACGATGATGAGACACAATTGCCAGGAAGTCAGGAGGAGGATCAGGGTGCGGAAGAGGAAGACGATGTGGTGGATGATCCAGTAGCTGACCCTACATGGCAGGAGGATATGCAGAGCGAGGACAGCAGTGCACAGGGGGAGGGAGGCGTAGCATCACAACAGCCAGTACGAAGCAGGGGTGCGTCCGCAGGCAGAAGGCAGGCAAACCGTTCCCCGGAACAACAACACGACTCTAGGTGCCTGTGCAAATGTTCGGTCTTCCCGAGTCTGGGAGTTTTTTAAGTTGGCTCCAGAAGACTCTAAAAAGGCCATTTGCCACACCTGCCATGCCACTATCAGCAGGGGTACGAAAACTAGCAGCCTGACCACCACCAGCATGATCAGGCACATGTCAGCCAAGCACCCGACTTTGTGGGAAGTACCACAGAGTCGAGGAGCGGTGCGTGCTGATGTCACTGCTACGTCTTCGGCTGTTGTGCATGCAAGCCAATCCCCTGTCCATGCTGGCCGCGAACAAGCCTCCGGTCCTGCACCTGAAGTTGCTGAAGCACAAATTACGCCACCATCAAGCACGTCCTTGTCCCAGCGCAGCGTTCAATTATCCATTCAGCAAACATTTGAACGCAGGCGCAAATACGCTGCCAATGCCCCACATGCCACAGTCCTCAATGCTCACATTTCGCGACTCATAGCGCTAGAAATGTTGCCTTTCCGTCTGGTGGAGACGGACGCATTCCGCGACCTGATGGCGGCTGCTGTCCCACGTTACTCGGTCCCCAGCCGACACTATTTCTCCAGATGTGCCGTCCCCGCATTGCATAAACACGTGTCCAACACCATCACACGTGCCCTGAACAATGCTGTTTCAGCCAAAGTCCACCTAACCACAGACACGTGGACAAGTGCTTGTGGGCAAGGCCGCTACATCTCCCTGACGGCACACTGGATTAATATTGTGGAGGCTGGGACCCAGTCTGAGCGAGGGACGGAACACGTCCTTCCCACACCAAGGATAGCAGGCCCTACCTCTGTCATGGTTTCACCGACACTCTACAGCTCCGGAATGTCATGCTTTTCAGCCTCCTCCTCCTCCACCTGCGCATCCTCATCCACTGTACCCTCCACACCAGTCCCAAGCTGGAAGCACTGCAGCACTGCCTCTGCAAAGCGGCAACAGGCTGTGCTGAAGCTAGTCTGCATAGGTGACAAACCCCACAATGCAGAAGAGGTGTGGACAGCTCTGAAACAGCAGGCAGATCACTGGCTCACACCTCTGAACCTAAAGCCAGGAAAGGTCGTGTGTGACAATGGCCGGAACCTGGTGGCGGCTTTGAGGCGAGGGCAGCTGACGCATGTTCCATGCGTGGCCCATGTGCTCAACCTGGTGGTTCAGAGGTTTGTGAAGTCATACCCGGAGGTGTCTGACCTGCTGGTAAAAGTTCGGCGTCTGTCTGCACATTTTCGCAAGTCACCTGCTGCTTCAGCTGGCCTTGCAAGCTTTCAGCGCCATTTGCCCACAGACTGGTGTGTGATGTCCCCACGCGTTGGAATTCAACGCTGCACATGTTGGTCAGGATATGTGAGCAGAAGAGGGCAGTTGTGGACTACCTGCATCACCTAAGCCGTCGGGAAATGGGTCAAACTCCACACATAACACCTGAGGAGTGGAGATGGATGTTGGACCTATGCACTGTCCTCCAAAACTTTGAGGACTCCACCAAGATGGTGAGCGGTGATGACGCCATTATTAGCGTCACCATACCACTACTCTGCCTTCTAAAACGGTCTCTGCTGAAAATAAAAGAGGATGCATTGCAGGCAGAGCGCGATGACTTAGAGCAAGAAACTGTAGTGGGTGTGGGTGAAAACACACAGCCCAGCCTCATGTCATCACAACGTGTAGTGGAGGACTATGACGAGGAGGAGGAGGAGGAGGATGAAGACATGGAGCAACTCTCAGGCCAAATTGGGGATATGACATGCACACCAGTCATACCCTCGATTCAGCGTGGCTGGCCAGAGGACAGGGAAGATGAGGAGGAGGAGGAGGAGGAGGACAGCATGTTCAGTCATCGTGTTGGTCTGGATACTGATGTGATGGCTGTTAAGAGTCTGGCGCACATGGCTGACTTTATGGTAAGCTGCCTGTCTCGTGACCCTCGCGTTCAGAACATCTTGGCCGACAATCAGTACTGGTTGGCAATACTCTTAGACCCACGCTACAAGGAGAACTTTATGTCTCTCATTCCTGAGGCGGAGAGGTCAGCCAAAATGCTGCAGTTCCAGAGGGCCATAGTCACGGAAGTTGTGAAATCCTTCCCCTCACAAAACGCTAGCGGCATAGGTCAGGATTCGATGGACAACCAAGGCGTACGGCCGAGAGGGGCACAAGTCCAATCCGCCAGAGGCAGGGGAACTGTCTTTACGATGTGGGACAGTTTTCTCAGCCCCTCACGTACCACAGCCCCTGAGGTGCGGGGTAGTGCCACCAGAAATGCTAAGTTCGGGCAGATGCTGAAGGAGTACCTTGCAGATCGAACAACTGTACTGCGAGATTCATCGGTGCCTTTCAATTATTGGGTCTCCAAGCTCGACACGTGGCATGAATTGGCTCTCTACGCCTTGGAAGTCCTGGCCTGCCCTGCCGCTAGCGTTTTATCAGAGCGTGTTTTCAGTGCAGCAGGTGGAATCATCACTGATAAACGCACCCGCCTGTCAACTGAAAATGCGGACAGGCTCACTCTGATCAAGATGAACAAGGGTTGGATTGGGCCAGACTTCACCACACCACCAGCAAATGACAACTGAATTTTATTTTGTTATTTGAATTTGACATGTACCTCCACTCACCAATGGGTACACACTTCCGTACTTTGGCTAATCGCTGGACTGATACTCCTTCTCCTCATGTGACACCATGATGAGCGTTAGAATAGTTAGGCTCTTGTTTGAGGTATACCCGCAGTGGTAAATTTTTTAGCCCATTCTGTTAGAATGGGCATTACAACGACAGGAGACCCGCTCCTTTTCAATGGGAAAAATGTTTTTAGGTACTCCTACACGTCTCTATCCAGGGACAAAGAGGAGCCTCACAATTTTTGGCTGCCCTGACAAAAGGGCTACACTACAATACACCCTGTTCTTCTTAACAGGCCCTCCTGCACGTCTCCATCCAGGGACAAAGAGGAACCTCCCAATTTTTGGCTACCCTGACCAAAGGGCTCTACTACAATACACCCACTTGAGGGTTACAGGCCCTACTACATGTCTGTATGCATGGGTCATTGTTGAGCCTCTCAATTTTTGGCTGCCCTGACAAAAGGGCTATACTACAATACACTCAGTTCTTCTTAACAGGCCCTCCTGCACGTCTCCATCCAGGGACAAAGAGGAGCCTCACAATTTTTGGCTGCCCTGACCAAAGGGCTCTACTACAATACACCCACTTGAGGGTTACAGGCCCTACTACATGTCTGTATGCATGGGTGATTGTTGAACCTCCCAATTTTTGGCTGCCCTGACCAAAGGGCTCTACAATACACCCACTTGAGGGTTACAGGCCCTACTACATGTCTGTATGCATGGGTCATTGTTGAGCCTCCCAATTTTTGGCTGCCCTGACCAAAGGGCTATACTACAATACACCCAGTTCTTCTTAACAGGCCCTCCTGCACGTCTCCATCCAGGGACAAAGAGGAGCCTCACAATTTTTGGCTGCCCTGACCTAAGGGCTATACTAGAATAACCACCCACTTGAGGGTTACAGGCCCTACTACATGTCTGTATGCATGGGTCATTGTTGAACCTCCCAATTTTTGGCTGCCCTGACCAAAGGGCTCTACTACAATACACCCACTTGAGGGTTACAGACCCTACTACATGTCTGTATGCATGGGTCATTGTTGAACCTCCCAATTTTTGGCTGCCCTGACCAAAGGGCTATACTACAATACACCCAGTTCTTCTTAACAGGCTCTCCTGCACGTCTCCATCCAGGGACAAAGAGGAGCCTCACAATTTTTGGCTGCCCTGACCTAAGGGCTATACTACAATACACCCACTTGAGGGTTACAGGCCCTACTACATGTCTGTATGCATGGGTCATTGTTGAACCTCCCAATTTTTGGCTGCCCTGACCAAAGGGCTCTACTACAATACACCCACTTGAGGGTTACAGGCCCTAATACATGTCTGTAAGCATGGGTCATTGTTGAACCTCCCATTTTTTGGCTGCCCTGACCAAAGGGCTCTACTACAATACACCCACTTAAGGGTTACAGGCCCTACTACATGTCTGTATGCATGGGTCATTGTTGAACCTCCCAATTTTTGGCTGCCCTGGCCAAAGGGCTATACTACAATACACCCAGTTCTTGTTTACAGGCCATCCTGCATGTCTGTATCCAGAGGCATTGGTGAACCTCCCAATTTTGGACTGCCCTGGCAAAGGAAGATACTACAATAGACCCAGTTCTTCAAAATGGGCACATTATTTCTAGACAGGGCTTCATGTATGTCTCTTGTCAGGGTCATCGGAGTGCCGCACAATGTTTTCACGTAAAATCTTTCATGTAATCACAAAAAGTAACATACACCAGCTGTATCTCACTATTGTGTATGTGCCCTTAACATTTCCACCCTAAATATTCATTTTGGTGTCATTTTGGAAGGTTTTCTGGACACTCCGTAAAATTGGCGTGAAACTCGGACAACATTGTTCACAGCTGTGACTTTTGAGTGAGAAATGCTTCCAGGGGTCTTCCCCATGGTGTTGCCATGTCAATTCAGCACTCTTCTGAGACTTTTGTGACATTTTTAGGGTTTTTCCAGGCGGCCGGCAGTCATTTCATAAAAATACTCGTGTCTCCCATAGGATAACATTGGGCTCGTTACTCGGGCCGAGTACACGAGTATCTCGGGATGCTCGGCCCGAGCTTCGAGCACCCGAGCATTTTAGTACTCGCTCATCACTAGTACTATGCAGTTTTTGTAGCTCACATGAAAACGCGGGCTGCAGCATTTTTGTGCCTTTTATAGAAAACGGATGCGTTTTTTAACACTGAAGTTTATGGTATATGCATCCGTTAACACATGGCACATGTATGTACCATGTGTTAACGTATGCGTTAACGGATGCGTTAATGCATGGTGCATACATGTAATGTGGAGCCCACTGGGATGGGGTACTCGGTACCGGACCGAGGTACTGCTGGGGATATCACGGCGGTTTTGGTCCGAACCATGTCCCGGGTTCCGCAATAGATGGGGGGTATATTTACAGGGGATTTTGTCGTGACGCCACCCACGGGTTGTGGTCAGTGAGGAGACCACCGCTGTTGCAGAACCTCTGGGGATGATGTTTGGCAGCTGGAGATGTAACGGTTCTCCGCGAGTAGAGCTTGGTTTCCCAGGGCAGTGACAGTTATAGTCTATGATTGAGGCTATGGATGTTGTAGGATAGGGGAGGTAGTAGAGATGATGGTAGTTTGTGAAGGCACGCAGGGTTTGAGCACAAGGATCACATACACTCACGGTTTTGAAGTTTTCCAAGGCTTTACTGCAGATTCTGTAGCAGAGTACTGTCCACGGAGTCTGTACTGGGGCTGGGTTGCTCCCACCCTGTCCGGGTCCTCAGCTTCCCACTGCTGTGCTGTGTGTGTGGCCCTGCTGCCGGTTTAGCTAGGCTGCTGGCCCTGTTTCTCCTCACAGGTACCCCTTTGCTAGGCAACTTGAATTTTTCTGTGTGCTTCGGACCCCACCGTGTTGCTTCGCTGAGGTACGGTGTAGATATATAACCTCCACTATTCCAGTGTTTTCTGTGCTGCATGTTTCAGTCACAGATTCGGATCCGGTATCCAGCTTCTGCGCTCCTCTGGGGCGAGTTATGAGGTAACTCAGTCTCCCAGATATGTTCCTCTGTTTCTTGTACTCCTCTCCTCAGACCCTGGCTTCAGGCCTGTAAGTAGTCAGTGGTCCCTGTCAGGAGCTCGGCACTGCTCCCATTTACAGGTCCTCCTCCTAGAGCTCCCTGCACTAAACTGCCCTGTCAACTGTAAACTATCAACTCTCAACTAACTGCTTCCTCCTCAGATCAGAATATATAAGGGAGCTGCTTTAGCTCCCCATTCTGGCCTAGAGGTGCTAGTTTAGTGTCAGCAGACTGTGCTTCAGCAAATACACAAACAGAGGAGGCCTTATACTCACTTGCTGTGGGAACCCACTGCGCAACCCTGTCACCCGTCGGTGCCCTGGACATTTTACCTGCTCAAGACATCAGTAAAAGGTAAAAGAAACTTCTCAGCGTGTGTGCATTCTTCCCTTCTGCTCCCAGTATCCTCTATAGACTATTCCAGCTCTCCCTAACAATCTCAGCTCCACTACAACCTGTCCCTTCACACTACACTGCCCCGGAGGTCCAGTCCTGCCTGTGGAGGACTACACCATCATTGCCGCAATGCCATCGACCACCGGAGGACTGTGGCAGCGCTGGTGAACATCACCAGGTACTGCAGGTGGTGTCACCACAAACTTGTATATAATGCTTGTAAATAATTCCCATTTTCAAAATCATCGCCCCCAGGATACTGGATCAGGCGCGGCCGCCATTCCCCGTGACAAAGTTAACCCACTTTCTGCCACCTGATACCCGATGTACCCCACACCCTGGGGCGCAATACTACTCCACTGCTCTGAGTTCATTTTTGCAACTTGAGATCAGCAATGGAGTCTCAGCACCTAGACCCCACTGATAACATTAAAGTTGATGATTCTTTTGTAGTTACATATGAAAAGCATGCTATGACATTAAAACTGTAACGCTGATGACTAAGGGATGTTACTAGTGGGGAGCAGGCGAGGCATTTGTTCCTGGCACAGACAGCAGGTTGGCGTCGCCAGGCCAGATGCCAGACTGGAGTTTGTAAATAGAGATACCCAGCCAAGGTGTAATTCTACTGAATAAACAACGTATAATCTGCCTTCTATGTTTTTTTTATTTAAAAAATGTAATTTTAGTTCCTTTTTTTTTACATGCATTACTACTATCTGTTTATATAATGCAGGGCATGCATTTCTTTCTTATCCTAGGTTATATTTGTCAATGGCCACAGTGTGAGTTGCAGCATATACAGGCCATTAACAAGGATTTTCCATTCTTGCAGCTATGCATACCATCCAACAGGCCAAGCACTGACTCACTGCTTATTGCTTTATTCTTTCTGATAGTTTGCAGAAGTAATATCCTGATGGGCTGCTTGCTGTGGCTTCTATTCCTCCTCTCCACCTCTGGTCGCTATCTTCTTCCTCTGATTGATGTGGATACTTGCCTCCTAGCTGGCAAAAATGTTGTGCCTGTGCATATACATCGCTGGCTCATGCATGCTTTGCCCAACTACAGGCAGAGCCTAAAGCATGTGCATGTTCGAGTCGATGTTGTGTCTGCACACGCTTCAGATTTCATTTGTGACTGCATGAGCAAACAAATCGCCGACTCAAACAGTCATACTTATGTTTCAGGTTCTGCCAGCAGTAGGGCAGAGCAAAGTGTGCAAGCATGAGCCAGCGATGTGTCTTCAAAGGCTCTGGATTTAACCCAGCTATGTTGTCATCGATATAGCTGAGTGACAAGGTCCACAACAAAGTGGAGGCAAGTCAAAAGCGGGGTGCCACAAGTCTCTGTCCTTCGCTCAGTACTATTTAAATATCCATCATCCACTTCCGTTGGCATGAGGCCGAATCCCACAATCCACCGCGCCGACCAGAAGTACGCCAGATCCCATATTGGAACACCCATGTAATGGGTATCCCAATTAGGCACCCGCTGGTGTTTTCAGCCCCTTGCACGGTACCACCAGCAGGACAATGTCGGACCCCTCATGGGACCACCCCCCAGACCTCCCTGCCGCACCCCATGCCAGATATTGACCGCCCTCCCGCCCCGTCAGAAATCATGACACACTGCACCCACCAGTGCCCAGCCACATGCAGCAGGAAAGTTCATGGCTTGAGGCCTATGACGAAGATGGGGTGCTTATGCTCTCTGGTGGCTACAGAGGGTGCAGCGCCCCATCTCATTCATCACAGGCAGCAAGCCATTGACTTTCCTGCTACCTGTGGCTGGGCACTGGTGGGTGAAAGTGGTGCTACACACACATACACACACAGACATGCATATACACACATACACACAGACAAACATATCCACACATACATGTACACACACATGCATGTACACAGACATACATATACACACACATCCATACACACACATGCATGTACACACACATATACATACACATGCATATACACACACATACATATACACACAGACATAAATATTCACACAGACACATGCAAACACAAGCATACACATACATATACACATACATACACACATATATACAAACACAGTACAATGTCCCCTTACATACATACACATACATATACATCGCATAATGACCCCAAACACACATATATACACACTGTGAGGTAGCGCACTCCTGGAAGACTCGCTTGCAGCGTAATTGATACCAAAATCATAGTTCACACATATGCGGGACATACACATGATATCTGAGTATCCTAATGGCCAGTATAACACACATATATCCCGATCAGTCTATAGGAGGGAATCACTGACCTTAGGCCCAGGTGAGAGACCTCCTGCTCCTGGAGGTTCACAGACTTTTGTCTGGCCAGGCTTCGACCAGGATTGGGCTCCCTGAGCTCCAGGATGAACCGGGCCTCCCAAGGTCTCCTCACCTATCAGAGGCTCTGACAAACCTCTCACATACACACACATATTCACACACACGCACATGCATGCACATACAGTACATGCACATACACACACAAACATGCACATATACATGCACACGCACCTACACACACATGCACATACATGCACATACATGCAATACCAGCCCCCTCCAGTGCTCCATCCTATCCTACTGCTCTCCCGATGTGATAGCATTGGACCCACATCTAGTATATATTTGGGAATACATAAAATTCACAGATGATACAAAGATGTGAAGAACAGCCAACATTAGGGAGGAGAGAGAGTGTTTAAAATGATCTAGAACAATGGGCTGAGGCGAACTGAATGGTGTTTACCAGGGACAAATGAAAATTGCTGCATCAGGGTAAAAGAAATATTAAAAGCATATGTAGCATGGAGGAATAGAACAAAGTGATAGCACAGGGGAAAAAGACTTGGGCATAATAGTAGATAACAGATTCTACATAAGCTAACAGTGTGTTTGACTGTGGTCTGTCCCTACTTCATTTTGTTTTCAGAAAACATAACAAAGACTTGCTGATAGATTCACTTTAAGGTGTAAATTGTATAACTAATAGATATTAGCGAAACAATGCTCATAATGACCATTGGCAGTCTGGTGTTGGCTGACTGTCTCTTTACAGTAATTGAGCCACCCCATTCTCTGTCATTCATGGCTGAGACATAGATAGAGAAGGGAGGCGGTTTAGCAATGGAAATGAGCAATCAGACAGCCTTCTTCAGTCATAGCCAGGGGCGGAACTACCGTGGTGCAGCTGCACCAGGGCCCCGACCGGCTAGGGGGCCCCTTCAAGCCTGCAGGGGGGCCCCCAGCCGACCCCCGCAAGCCGCCGTCAGAGGAGAGGAGGGTCAGGCAAGGGAAGCAGAAAGCCTCCTGCTTCCCCTGCCTGATCCCGCCCCCCTCTCCTCTGCCCCTCCAGCTCCCAGGTAGGAGGTCCGCCGCAAACGGCAACACCACATCACACCCCTCCCGGAACCGCGCCGACGCCACCAGCTCCCCCCCCGGACCGTGCCAACGCTAACAGCACCTCCCCCGCTCCTCAACGCGGCTGCATCATTCATTTGTTTTCTGAAAAATCAATAAAACAATCCTAAAAAAAAAAACTGCATCTTTATTAACCCCTGGACCATGGGCGAGGGGTTAATAAAGATGCAGTCCCTTTTTTAGGATTGTTTTATTGATTTTTCAGAAAAAGAATTACGTGGGCTTCGCCGTATTTCTGGAACCAGCCGGATCCAGCAGGCAGCGACGGGCTGCCCCCAACCCCAGGTGCCTATTTGTACCTGGCCAGACACAAGAATATAGAGGAGCCCTTTTTTTTATTATTTCATGAATTTCATGAAATAATAAAAAAAAAAAATGCGTGGGGCTCCGCGCAATTTCTATGTCTAGCCAGGTAGAATCCGCAGCGCAGGGAGGCCCAAGCTTTCTGGGCACCCCCCACTGCAAATTGCAGCCCGCAGCCGCCCCAGAAGATGTCGCGTTCATTGAAGCGCCATCCTCTGGCGCTGAACCTCGCTCTTCCAGTGGCCCTGGTGCGGTGGCTCACTGGGTAATAAAGAAGTTAGGGCCAGCTTTGTATTATCAGCTGGCCCTAAGCCCGACATTTATGGCGGTCACGCCAATATTAGACATGACCGCCATGAATTTCTATTAAATTTTTTTTTAAAAAACACAACACAGAGAAAATTTTTTTTATTAGAAATAAAAAAAAAGCCATTAGGGACTCCATCTTTATTTAGAAAAATCCTCTTCCGTCCGACGTAGTCCAAAACGCGATGTCCTCTCTGCTACATCCCTGTGCATAGATATAGATGTCTATGCACAGGGAGTGAGCAGACTGAAACCAATCTCAGCTCTGCTACATCATCTCTGTGCACAGACATTCATGTCTGTACACAGGGAGAGCAGGCGGGCTCTAGGACCCTGGAGCTGCGGCAGCCCGCAGGAGCCAGAGCCCAGCAGAGAGCAGACAGCCGGAAGACGGAAGAGAGGTAAGGAGAATTTCTCCCCCCTCCCTTCGCTCCCTGTTCGCTCCCCCAGCCCAGTCCTAACTTAGGACGGGGGGAGGGACCGGACTCGTTACTGTGCGAGTAATCCCTGCGATTACTCACACAGTAACGAGTCGGGCGAATCCCTTAGTACTCGGCGAGTACCGAGTAGTAACACGTAAATTCGCCCATCCCTATATTTGACTTGGTTCTGGTTAATATGGTCATCCTGCACCACAGTTTTTAACCATGGTTTGCATCCATGTGGTCCATTTATCCTAAGCATGGATCCTTCTCTTTTTACAAACAAAATGCGGATCCAAGCTGAGAAGTTATTTTTTTTATCTTTGGAAATAACAAAAGCAATTGACAAACTGTACCAAGCAGGTCTATTTCCTGCACCATAGGTCTGATGACACAGAGAGCTCTGGAGAATCAGCCACAAGAGAATAAAGGTACAAAAATATAGTCTCAAATAGCAGGTCGAAAACCCCAGAGGTGATTAAACCAGATGGTTCTATTTTAGAAAATCACCACTTATGAGACATGGAGGAACAATCAACAGCGATGCCCACCCCTTGGCACCCCAGGACAACTAAGGACAAGACCTGAGAAACTGTATTAGTGACTCATCGAAAGCAGGGGGATTTTTCTTATAGAAGAAGCTATTTTATTCCAATCTCTCAGCCAAGTAGCTGTAAGAAGTGAAGGACTACTTCGTAATTGAGATGGTTTCTGAAAGGCAGCAATCACCTTGATTCTATAACAAGATCCATTAAAGCTCTCCGGTTGTATATATTCTACTGTTGCTGGTCTAGGTTAACTTTTATGAGGTTATTATATTAGAGGAGATGTATCGGCTACAGCACTATGAGCAGCATAATTAGAATACTACGGATAATAACTTCAGTAATAATGAAATGCCACACCACATCTATTATTTCAGCAGTTTAGTGCTCGGCATATCCTCTTCACTTCCAGCTCTATGTCAGAGCAAGCTGACACAATATATATTATTTTAATGCTAGTGCATAAAATATTCAACCGGTGCAGCGATTTCTTACTATCGGAAACAATTTCAGTGCCATCACAATTTAATGTTTCTAGCAAAATCCCGGTGAACATTTTTTTACCAGATTTAAGTCATAAGTTTTATCAAAACATATAATTTACATTCAGTAATTAAAGGGGAAATTGAAACAAAACATATTTTGTTATGTCAAAGATATAATGGCAGAAATTGCATTAGTAATTTATTCAAACCACCAATGTTCTATGAATTGAGTTGACTATGTATGATGATCTTTAACCCCTTATAGCACTGCTTACAGATTTCCATTTCTAGAAATACAATGCAACATAATAAGAAAACCGCTATTGATTTGAATGGTCACTTGAAGGAACACTCTGAGCAGCAGGAAAGGGGCTTTTATCCTGGAATATCCACAGATCCAAGGAAGGTGTAAGATGGTTGAAATAATCAGTCAGATATCTTCACATTAAATAAAGAAGGGGGTTTTCAATGTGAAGATATCTGACTGATTATTTCAAGCAGCGCGGACCATCTTACACCTTCCTTGGATCTGTGGATATTCTTACACGTGTTACGTGGCGGTGGAAGTCCTGCAGCAGCTTTCAGCTATATGCCATCAAAACTAGTTGTGGGTGCACACAACTAGACTAGGTGAGTGCACTTTTGTGTGACCCCTGCTGTTTTGTCAGTGTCGCATTGATAGGGCACTATTGCGCCTCTGTGTCTCCTTTTTTCCTTTTATCCTGGAAATCAGTCAAGTTCTAAGATCACAATGAATTCACATACATATCATACACATTGACATGGCAATGAGAAAGATAATGTTCTCAAAACGGCCTGAGAACACTTTCAGCAAAGAAGCTGCTGTGATCCAGTAAAGTTTTAGGCTGGCATAAGAAATGAGCCTTGGCAAATGACTTGAAATAAGAAGCCAACTCCATTAGCAAAAATGTGTTTTGGGATGTTTGCCCTCCTTAATGAAAAACGCATGTTTGCACATGGAGTTCCTGGTTTGGCCTAAGTCATGAAACAAGGCTCATTAAAATGTCGATGTGATAAATACTGTGCCTCGCAGTCCAAACCCAACATCTCTTATACGTCGGAGCCATGCAATACAGTCTCATCACTTCCGCCAACATGTGATGTCCAGCATACCAGGGGTATGTAAAGTCAGCTTAGTGCATTTTGACACTGACATCCCCTGTCCACACAGGCTCAGAGTGACACGGGGAGTGAGAGAGGGTGATTCACGCCATCTTCCGGTGTGACACCCTATTCACTCACAACCCTGACAAGCTGGAAGACCACTTTCACCACCCAGGGAAATGGAGTCCTGCCAGCCCAATAAAGCTGCCACCAGTTTTTCATTAGTTATAAGCCTGGTCCGTTACAGGCCATACCGGGCCAGAAACCAGCCTACGGTAGCGTATAATATTCATCTGTGAACACAGATGTTCGTGAGTTCATGGATTAGGATAAAAGAGCAACCCATGATTAAATTATATATTTAATTGCCTTATGGACACACTAGAGATAACAATACTTACATGATGGATATATAGATATTAAGGTCAGATATGTGAATGAAAGTAGTAGGATACAAATTTCTATGCAGTCAAATGTAAGTCATTTACAGGTTTCTTGTTGCTGGTAGCCACACGTAGGTGTTGTATGAACTCAGAAATTTCTCATTTACTCCCAACACATAAGGTGACATGACCTTCTTGACAGTGAATATTGGGTGAATATGGCTGGTAACGTTTAACCCCTTGGTTAGTTATTCCCTCTCTGCCCCAGGCTCTCTCTGATTCCCCCTCCCCCCTTGTGCATTGTGTTGAAAGATCCCACATTGCTATGATGGGTCAAAACTTCCCACCAGGAGGTCTGAGCAGGAACAGTTCTGCTGCCATTGGATCTAGCTGGGCCCCCTCTACACTTGGGGACCAAATACAGTCTCCCTACCTGGCTTCTGTCAACCATTCTCCATATCTCCCCAACCCAAGAGCTAGAAAGAACCCAAACCTATGTGTCTGTACAGCTTGCTCTCACAAGTTTGAAAATATAATTGGTGTATGGCTAGAATGTATGGTACTTCCATAATTACTTATGAAAGCACAGTGCCAGCGAGACTGATAACTCTGTATAAAGTTCTCTGGGAATAGCAGCTTCCCCACCCCTATTTGCCAGGGAGCAGGACTAGTAAAACCACTGTTCCTGTCAGCAATGACCTGTCAGACGAGGGGGCCTGAGATTCAAATGGCCACTCTTCCTTACTTTAATTAAAAATGTCATCTATCTGCCAGTAAGGCCATTTGGTTGTGGGGACATAAGTTCATGAGGAGGGAGTCAGAGGGGAATGGCTAATACGTGCAGGTAACAGATATATCAATATCTATTACTTACAACCATAGATACTTTGGTGGCTTATTATTGATTGTTATATTCAAATAATATCTCCCACATTCTTCTTCACAGTGAATATTGACTTTTAGGAATAATACATACAATAGGTGACTCTAGAGCAGGGGTCTCAAACTCCAGGCCTCGAGGGCCGCACACAGTGCAGGTTTTCATGTTTTCCATAGCATTTGACAGTTGGTAATCAAATGACCAACTGTCAAATTCTAAGGAGATCCTGAAAACCTGGACTGTGTGCGGCCCTCGAGGCCTGGAGTTTGAGACCCTGCTCTAGAGTTTAAGTCCTCTCCCTCTCTGAGCAGAGAGGAGCACTGCATTGCCTATCAGTCTCGTTAAGCCTGTTTGTCACTCTCCACAAGGATAAATGATCTTTTTTGGACTCTCTGCCAGAGGCCTCTCACCCAGACAAATCAGATCTTCTGCTTTGCACCAAGCAGCAAATGCCTCAAAACACATATCTGCAATGAAGTTTCTGGTTTGGCTTGTTATCCTCTGCCATGTGGCAAGGATTGT
The DNA here is from genome assembly GCA_033576535.1 of Allobates femoralis. Lineage (NCBI taxonomy): Eukaryota > Metazoa > Chordata > Amphibia > Anura > Aromobatidae > Allobates > Allobates femoralis. Next base: position 483,951,625 of record JARQOC010000005.1, on the reverse strand, counting down.
TAAACAAACTCTATTGACTTTTAGGATTATTACATGCAATCAGGGCCGGTTTTAGGCAAAGTGGGGCGCTGGGCAAACGGTTAAAGTGGGCCCTAAATGCTCACATATTGCATCGTCACACTCAGACATTTAGGGTACATTTACAAGCACAGAATTCAGACTGGTGAATGAGCGCAATTTATAATATTCAAGTCATTCAGTGATTGATTCCGGATGTTTTACACAGGAAGATGAAGAATGATGGGTGCAGAACAATCACCGGTAGAGCAATCTGTCCTCTACAGTATCATGTTATCAGCAGCACTTCTGCAGTTTGCAGCTGGGGATCTGCTGTCGAGAGCAAGGATTTTTGTTCCTCCATAAACAGTTCAATCACGGTGATGAGCCGCATTTTGCTCGTTTGTTGGGTGATTGCCGACATGCCACCTGTACACAAGGGGTGGTGCTGTTTTTGAAAGAATGTAGTAAAGTTTTATTAATCCTGGACATCTCCTTTAATGCCTTGTAAGTTCTGCTTGATAACTGTCTACAAATGTAGGAATTAAAGAGGTCCCCTAACTCTAATTACTCCCATCATGAACATGTGAAGATTGAAGCCTGTGGGGGGCGCTCCTGCTGCTATTATATGGCAATCACAAGGATTTTATAACTTTTACCACTGAGCGATTTTTCGTTTTTGTTTTTTCCTTACCTCTTCCAAGAGCCAGAACTTTTTTATTTTTCCTTCCACATAGCCGTTCGAGGGTTTATTTTTTTGCAGGATGAGTTGTACTATTGAATTTCTTCATTCATTCTATCACAAAATGTTCTGCAGAATGAGAACAAAATTCCAAGTGCTTTGAAATTGCAAAAAAAAGTGCAATTCCACAATTTGTTTTTTACTTATCATGTTAACTATATGGTAAAAGTGACTTCATAAGTTGATTATCTAGGTCACAATAAGAACATACTGAACATTTTTTTTTTTATTTCACTCATAAAAAAAACAGAAATTTGTAAAAAAAATAAAAATAAATAAAAATAAAAATTTGCTTTATTCGCCATTTTTCGAGACCCATGATGTTTTAATTTTTTAAGATACAGGGCTTAGGTGGGGGCTTACTTTATGTGCCCTGAGCTGACATTTTTACTGATACCATTTTGAGTCAGATACAACATTTTGATCGCCTTTTATTGCATTTTATTGTAACAATGTGGTCGCTCAAAAAACAAAATTCTGGCGTTTTCATTTTTTCCGCTACGCCATTTACCAATTGGTTTAATTTACTTCATATATTGATAGCTTAGATTCTGATGAACGCAGCGATACCAAATATGTGTATTTCTTATTTTTTTTTACTGTTTTATTACTATTTTCAGTTCAGCTCCTTTGGGGCCCCTAAGAGAGTGGAGGCCCTGGGCAACTGCCCAGTCTGACCCCCACCCCCCCAACGCCGGCCCTGCATGCAATAGGTGGCACTAGAGCTCAAGGCCATTTCCTCTCTTAAAGGTTAAACTGTCAGAATATTTTTGCTACGTAATCTAAAGACTTTAGTGGTTAATACAGAAATTCAGCGATGCACATCTGTGTAGTGTTGTTTACCTGTTTGTTTTAGTTTCAGGAGTTTAGCAATGCCAAACTTGCGTCAGTTATAGGTCAGCTTGTTCGGCACACCCCTTCCTTTAATCATTGTATATAGATAGCCTGGTGTGGGCGGAGGCAGCTTTATTAGCTCTGCTGCATTGCTAATTCTAAATACAATCAGTTCTGAGCTTTAAAATGGACCAGTCAAAAGTTTCCAGCAACGTATGAAGAATAATCCGGATTTTCCTTTTTTTAAAATTTTCTTTGTAAACTTTATTTCATTTCGTACATTAAAATCAAGTCAGGGTATGCAGGGAACAGCAGTTGACGTGTTTTGACTTACATCATCTTAATCAGTTACGATTAACACTATGTAAGTTGAAACGTGTCATTAACTCCTGCTCCATGCATACCCAGACTTGATTTTAATGTACGAAATGAAATAAAGTTTACGAAGAAAATTTTTAAAAAAGGAGAATCCGGATTCTTTCTTAAATTTTACGGACTTATGCTATCCTATAACCTATGGGTTGCTGGAACTAGAAAGATATGAAATGGGTGAAATTCATTGACGATGAGTGTGTCTCTCTTATGGAACTTTTCTTAAAGTTTGTAATATTTGCATTTTTCTATTCTTACTTCTCCCATCTCCTTATAAAAGTTAATCGGGCAGTGCTTCCAGGATTCTCGAGCACCCCCCAACGGTATGAACAATAAGAAGTAGCTCTAATTATAAAGGCCCAAATCTCAGGGACCGTACAGTAGGTTTAAAATCAAAAACAGAATACTCAGAGGAACAATGGGAATAAACAAGAATGAAAAATGGCCATTTTTGACCTGGTGACAGGTCCTCTTTTAGAAAGCAGAACCTGCACACTTGCCAAAGTCTTTAGGCACGGACCTGAACTAAACTGTAAGAAGATATAAGATATTAAGGTGATGAAATACAAATTAAAGATGATCTCAGATATCAGTAAATGACCAGAAAACGTCAATTTTCGATATTGTATAACTGTGGCAAAAATTCTTGTTACTTGTAAAAACACTTAAAGGTTACAGTCACTTACATAAGGCACTGTGCATGATAGTTACAGTTCACAGTTAGTGGCATTATATGCTTGCTGATTGCAATTGATACTTTTTACTGCATTTAGGCTTTGTAGTTTCTTATCACTTATGGTGGTAAGGAGAAAAGAGAAATGTTTGTAAAATCCTATTTATAGATATTGCAAAGATGAAAAAGAGATTCATCCACTTAGGTGATCAGCCTTAGCGGTATTACCGGAATGTACAATCTGTATCTGTCATTTATTCCAGATTTCAGCAGAACAGTAATTCCAGTCTGATTTAGCTGGCATCAAACAAACCCGCTAATTAAAGGATTAGTTCTTTTTCTCTCTAACATACAAAATTGCTGATTTTAATACTTGGTTAAATGCTCAGTATTCCTTTAGTAGTAAGAAATACACAAATATCTATGTGCCTAAAAGCCTGAGGAATCCAAACAAGTCTACTAAGAAGCCATATAGCGAATATTGACTCCTATACTTATTCAGTATTACTTGACTTGCAGTAATGTAAATTGTGAATTGGGTTCATTGGCATATATGCCACACAAAGTCCAAAATCCCATTTCCTTTCGGTGACAAATAAGAACAATTTTAGGATCTGACTGCCTTTCTATTTTATATGGGTTGGAAAGGATTGAAAGGATGGTGTGAAAACGAGTGCCAGTCCTTCTAATATTGGGGGAGTGTTAGTTTAAGTATAAATCTTAGATCTTCTAGATAAGGGATGGGGAACTCTAGGCCTTAAGGGCCGCCAACAGGTCATGTGTTCAGGATTTCTTTAGTATTGCACAGGTTATAATTAAATTATCTGCACAGATGAGGATGCCATTCCGTGTGCAATTCTGAAAAACTGCACTGTTGGCGGCCCTTGAGGCCTGGAGTTTCCCACCCCTAATATAGATATACCAATGGTTCATCGCTACATCGAAAACCTAGTACAGTAAACATCACAGGGTATATGCACATGACACATGAGATTGTTGGGGGGAAGATGCTGCAGAACACATTGGCATCTCTTGTCCTGCAGTGTCTTTTTGGTCATTCCCTAAGTACTTTTTTAGATTTTTTGAGCATTTTTTTTAACTTGTATTGTATAAGCTGATAGGTTGTTTCCAAGAGGAAGCCACCTTAAGAACGGTCAGGTCATTTATTTTAACCACTTCTCCTCTTTAAAGAACTTAAAGGGAACCTGTCACCTGGATCTAAGCCCCTACACTATCACTTCCTGTCCCTGCACCTTCCTAGCTGCTCCCTATCTATCCCTCTCTGAGCTAAATCCGCCCTATAAAACAGCAGAAAAATAACTTATAACTTACAGAAGTCCCTGAGGCTGGGGACTGAGAAGGCGGCCCCAGGCTCCATTCTGCCCCTCCTCGATGCAGCAGCACACGCCCCGCTGGGCGGCGTTATTCTTTCTTCATCACCTCCTCCATTTGGAATCTCTGCTTTACACCTATCATGTTGTGGTGATGGGACCTCGATGTGTCCCTTGACCGAGACACAGCATATGGGAGATTGTATCTTCTGCTCGGTAGCAGCCCACACAGGGTTAGCTGCTACTGGAGCTAAGTGCTGATTGAAAGCACTGACACCCAGGTGTGCGGGTGAATAGGAGATGATATGAGCTGCCCTGGGCTGTGGGGAGGGGGTGGAGTGTGTCAGGACAACAGCAGGAGCTGCTGTGTAGAGAGTGGTGTGAAGATTTAACACAGCCTGTGAGCGGTCTCAGAGTGGACGTTCATGAGGCTAATGAGCGGACGGTGAGGAGAGAAAGGTTGTGTGCTGACCTAACACAGCCTACCCCGGGGAAGGTACAGAGCTTCTATATCAGCTGTACAGGGCCCCAAACAACACATGGGGGCCTGAGGCAGCACAAAGTGGCCCCAGGCAGCAGAAAGTGGCCCTATGCAACATACAGGGGCCCCAAGCAGTGCTAGGGGCCCCAGGCAGCACACAGGGGCCCCAGGCAGCACACAGAGGCCCCAGGCTACACACAGGGGCCCCAGCCAGCATACAAGGGCCCCAGGCAGTGCACAGGGCCCCAGGCAGCACAAAGTGGCCCCAGGCAGCACTAAGTGGCCCCAGGCAGTACTAGGGGCCCCAGGCTACACACAGGATCCCAGGCTACACACAGGGGCCCCATGCAGCATACAAGGGCCCCAGGCAGCACACAGGATCCCAGGCTACACACAAGGGCCCCAGGCAGCATACAAGGGCCCCAGGCAGCACAAAGTGGCTCCAGGTGGCCCACTGCCTGCACCATTCTATGTTGCCTGGGGCCACTTTGTGCTGCCTGGGGCCCCTGTATGTTGCCTGAGGCCACTTTGTGCTGCCTGGGGCCCCTTTGTGCTGCCTGGGGCACTTGTATGCTGCATGGGGCCCCTGTGTGTAGCCTGGGATCCTGTGTGTAGCCTGGGGCCCCTAGTACTGCCTGGGGCCCCTGTATGTTGCCTGGGGCCCCTTTGTGCAGCCTGGGGTCCCTGTGTGTAGCCTGGGGCCCCTGTGCGTATCCTGGGACCCCTAGTACTGCCTGGGGCCCCTGTATGTTGCCTGGGGCCACTTTGTGCTGCTGGGGCCCTGTGCACTGCCTGGGGCCCCGGGCACTGCCTGGGGCCTTGTATGCTGGCTGGGGCCCCTATGTGTAGCCTGGGGTCCCTGTGTGCTGCCTCGGGCCCCCATGCGCTGCCTGGGGCCCCTAGCACTGCCTGGGGCCCCTGTATGTTGCGTAGGGCCACTTTCTGCTGCCTGGTGCCACTTTGTGCTGCCTTGGGTCCTCATACGTTGCTTGGGGCCCTGTGCACGGCTTGGGGCCCGATCTACAGCTGCTGTGGTATACGGAGAGTTATAATCTGGCCTAGGCCTGTTTATACCCCGGGGTATAGTTCGGGCTAGGCCAGAATATACCCAGGGTATATTCTGGCCCAGGGGGGTATATTTTGGGCTAGCCAAGTTTATACCCCAGGGTATAAACTGGGCTAGGCCAGACTATACCCGGGGTATAATCTGGGCTAGGCCACTTTAACCCTGGGTATATTCTGGTCGGGGGGGATAGTCTGGCCTGTTACACCGGAACCTGGAGGTCTGTGAATACCTGAACTATGCCATTAAACTGTGTGCTGTGTGAGTAAATACCTGAGTCACTGCCTTCTGTCGTGCCGATCCTAACCACTACCTTACAGTGTAAAGCGGATGGGAGATTCCAAATGGAGGAGGTGGCAATGAAGAAAGAATAATTCCGCCCAGCGGGGCGTGTGCTGCTGCATCGAGGAGGGGCAGAATGGAGCCTGGGCCCGCCTTTTCAGTCCCCAGCCTCAGGGACTGCTGTAAGTTATAAGTTATTTTTCTGCAGTTTTATAGGGCGGATTTAGCTCTGAGAGGGATAGATAGGGAGCAGCTAGGAAGGTGCAGGGACAGGTAGTGATAGTGTAGGGGCTTAGATCCAGGTGACAGGTTCCCTTTAAGCAATGAAATGAGACTCCTAAGACTTAGCATATAAACATCAAGTAGTTTTAAATCTAAATGCATATATATGTTTTTTCTTTTTAGCATTTATTTAGAGTTATTTCAGATGACTTATGGAGAGTACCCACTCAAAAAAATGTTGGATGCACATGATCAAAAAGCAATTTTTTTTATCTTCTTTGTGTTGCGAGCATTCAAGCTGTAGATGATGAATTATCTCCTGGTGTATACTCTATGACTCACTGACATCATACATTTTGATTAATTTTCTTACAATAGGGGGACTATATTTAACCCCTTCTTGATGTGAAAAAATAGTATGTCACAGATTGGATCTTGCAGAATGCAGTGAGCTGAGGAACTGAGACAATGGCATACCAGGTAGATATCGGCTATTTTACATAGCCGACACAGCAGTGGCCTCTGCTTTTTAACTGTTTAAATATCACCATCAATCTCTGACAGTAACATTTAAAAATCATGATTGTCAGTGCCGGTGTGCACTAGCTCCAAACAACACCTCAAAATGCAATCACAGGGACTGTTAAAGGCTCCCACGGCAGCAATCTTTGTCCTCTTGTGAAGCTGAGCCTGTGGCTGAGCTTCTTTGGAGAGCATAATAGCAATGGTATTCTGCAGTATAATTGAAATATATATGAAAAGGGTCCTTTTTTCATAAATAATCAGTATATGCCAGAGAAAAGAAACTACCGTAAGTACTATATTTTATTAAAGAAAAATGCTTCCATGCCCACTAATCAGACTTTTCTGAATGCACTACTAAAATGTGTCTTCAATGAAGACAGGTTTTCTACTCAGTGAGACATCAAGATTACAGTTGTTACCTTTAGAAGTAAATGGAGAGGAGGAAGAACAAACTGGAGAGAGAGAAAATCAATAAAAAATTAATGATAGAAGTCAGAAATAGGAAATAGTTATTATCCTCATGTAAACACACAACACTGCTAATCCTCATCGGTCACAGAACATCACTTTCTTCGGAGCGGCGTCGGCGCAGTTCCCTCGGCTCCCGGGCATGCTCCATGAGCTCAGCCAAAGAGCCCAAGTCATATGGTATAATGCAGGCACCAGATCCCACCCTGTGGTGTGTTATGCTGTATGCACACTGCGGGGCTGGGAATCTGCCAAGGAGGAAACAGACACGGGCATGCTGTTTGTGCAGTCCGAGAGCTGAGGGAACTATGCAGGCACCGACACTGCTCCGACGAAAGAGAGGAGTAGGGTCCAAAACAACATAGGAGGACGGGTAACAGCAGGAAGGTGTTTGGGTCCAGGGAGGGGAGTATACCTCCCAAACCTAAACATATTTGTTATAAAGTGTTTATTTTGGTGTCCCGGGGGAGTATGTGGATAAGAGCCACCTTCACAAAATGCAGCTTAGGCTGGTTTCACACTACGATTTTAGCAGTTAAGGTTAACATGGTGTAACCTACGTTCACGTGATTGTGACATCATGGAAGGTCCTGTACAGCAGTAGAAGACCTCTGCAGAAAGCGCGAGGACACCGGGAGACGGCGGGAGCCTGCAGGAGACGGCGGGAGACGGCGGGGGCCTCGGGGATAGGTGAGCATATACTTTTTTTTTTTTTTCAGTACGGAGGCTACGATTTTATTCCAGGCATCAGAAGGGAGCCGATGCTGTCCGATTTTATCGGACAGCATCGGCTCCCTCAAAATCGTAGTCTGAAAGTAGCCTTAGGCGCCGCTGAAGGTGGCTCTTTTAGTTAAATAGGCCCTGGGGAAGTGACAGATTCCCTTTAAAATGAGTAAGATATTGAGCCTCCTCCACAGGAAGAGGGGGAAATAGAGGTCCCAACTTAGTCCCAGGGACCAACACTGATATTCTGAGAAATGTGCAGCTTTCAGAGTTAAACTACATTATACTCTTTTACCATCTTTCAAAACAATGTATAAACACACCAGAGAGCATTATTCTTAATATAAAACAAAAATAATTGTATCAATCATATTTGGATACCCTACATGATTAAAAATTATATTTTAGGAAGAAGAAAATACAAGGGAATTCAATAAGTAAGTCCACAGAGTCTATCTAGTAATAAAGTATAATAAGTAAAATATATGACACCACAGAACAATATCATCACCAATTACTGCTCAGCCAATAATAATAGCTGATAAATCTCCAGATAGTGATATTACCAATATATCACATACAATATATGGAGAAACTGCTAAAGACACAAATATAAGTCTACAAGGCATATAAAGGGCTGTGTGAGTGCGAGAGAAAGGAGCAAGATAGTAGGGCTCAAAAAATCTGCCTATCCAATACAATATATAAGGTGCAAAGCAATGAGGTGAATATAACAATAATCTAATTATATTGCACACATCCCACATAATGTCATATCGAAAAAATGTAAAGAAAAGGTTATGGGTCACCATGGCCACCTAATACTACGCACAAGCTCGGTGCAGAGAACTTCTTAAGATGGAGATCCATCTGCATGACGCACTGCCACCATCTCCATCTTGAGAAGTTCTCTGCACCCACCTTGTGTATAGTATAAGGTAACCATGGTGAGTTGTTTTTGAATTTTTTCTGTGCTTTAATAATTAGATAGGGACTTGCAAGCGTGAGGACCCTTGAGGTATGGGTTGCAAGCTTTCGTATTTTGGCCAAAATAATCAATACCTAACATTGTTCATGCACA